>JAMAKE010000006.1:844246-1095277 GCA_023628695.1 Nectriaceae sp. PG4201
ACACTATGCCATGGACACACACTATGCCATGGACACACACTATGCCATGGACACACACTATGCCATGGACACACACTATGCCATGGACACACACTATGCCATGGACACACACTATGCCATGGACACACACTATGCCATGGACACACACTGTTCGTTAGTTTGAGCTGAAGGATCCTGGGGCACAGCGTGGCTGGCCATATCGGCTCGTGCTCAACTCCACTGTTCACGGTAGCAATGCCTTGGCTTACCGGAACCCAGCACAGTTCAGCATTCCCACATATGACAGATCCAGGAAACGTGGCAAAACCCGAGGAGTTTTGCGGCAGATACTTTGGGCTCGTTTGATTGGTTTTACGGGGATCCTCATCGGTACAGACTGCCGCTTTCAAACAATGTTATCAAGTCCGAAGCCTCGCCGTGCCGTCCCAGGCTGGCAGCGGAGGCTAATCTTCAGCTCCGCCTGTCATCCAAGGTACAGTGGGCTCTTTATGCTTGGGAAACGATGGAGCTAAGCAATATCAGGAATGATCTCGTGTAGCAAATCGCCGGGAGCCAAAGTGGAGTGACTATATTCAAAGCTGCCTATCTTTCGGGATAGACGAAATGACTTCCTTCTTTACCCGACCTCAAACTAGCAAAATCCTCTCTTTATAACAATCTGACCTTCCATATCGATGGTATGTAGATAACTACCACCGTCTTGCCGCCGGTGGCGTTTCGTCACATCGCGTCAGGCTCTTCAGCGCAAGATTTATAGGTTACGACCCGCCTTGACTCCTATCTTCATCCATCAGCTCAAGTAGAACAACAGGGGGTCTCTATCTCTTCACTTACATAATTGTTATCACTTCTGTGGTTTGGGCAGATGAAGGTTGACGACCTTGTAGCTTTCGACCATGCGCGTTTCAGTACGGTCACCTCGATCTGGCGTCTGTAAGTTCTTCTTGACCGGACAGTCGGAGCCACGATCACACTCTGTGACGTATTCCTCATGATCTGACCTGCAGCATGTGAGGTGATTCTCCATATTGTACACATGTTGGAGTCCTGGCGGTTGGGCGGTGCATAAAATCAGAAATGGTCAGCTCAGCTGGTAGGCGAGTCAGGGGGTGATGTCGTCAGCTTAAGAGTATTTACCAGCGCCATCCGGACCCTCTGAAATCATTCCGCATCATATCCGTCATAGGAATAGCTATCGAAATAATAGAGTAGAAGTGTCTAGTCTGCCGGGCGTACATAGTGTCCTGAGCATTATCAAGCTAGGCTGTCGGGCAGCGGAACGACGATTACCACAACCTCCACCCCAATCGCTTACGAGGGCACGTCTGATTCCCTCCAATGGCCCCTGGAGATCTATCCCATATCACTTACATGAAAACATGCAAGTCGCTGTAATAGTTCAACCCGACGAATATGATTCACTTCAGTGTGCCTAGATCGCGCAAAGACGAACGGCGAACGGAACCAAAGGGTCGGATCGTGATTGGGGTCTGGAGAGCAATCCCCACCACCATTAAACTGCCCGGCCCAGATTAAGCCAACAGTAATGGAGGAAACATTGAGGGTGTGTTCATGTGGCTTGATTTACGAGTTATCACATTCTTGACACTGAAATCAGAGAACGAGGTGATATGACTTTTTTGGGGGGACCAGTCGAGTCAGTTACCCTACAACCGCCTGAAAATATTATTCATGACTTAGGTGAAGGTGAACATAACCGTTAGCCAACGTAGAGGAAATGAATCGCGAGTTAGGCGGAGGTTGTATTTGGCGAGCACAAACCTGACATCTTTGTCAAATCGGGCCGCGCCCAGTGGGAACATCATGATTGTGAGATCTTCTAGTTGGTGGGGGGGCCGAGGGAAAGCCGACAAGTACATGATGCTCCCAAGTATCCCACAACCATCAGTGATTCTGGTTCTGACACCAACACCAAGCGAGGATCAAATGCCTCACTTAAACGAGGGGTCACGAAAGAGACGTTGCCCCGGCAGCCTTATTAGAGTTTGTCCTTGTGTGTTGGTGCAACATAGCCTCCAGCATTTACCCCAGACAACGGGGAGGGGATAAGATTTAACTGAAGAGATAATTTTTCTTTTTCTCATTGACTCGGAAGACACATAACGTCGTGATGACGTAGTTTGTTAGCAATCAGAAAGCGAGGCTGAATGTAGATGAAGACCATCCATTTGGTCTCAACTTGTAATTACATTGAGGTTCATGTCCACTTACAGATGCTTTCACAGAACCATGACAGGAAGCTACAGCTGCCCACAATGCCGGGAAACCCCCGACGCGCTCATCCTCGTCCCACACCTGAAGATGGGGCCACTGCCACTCTGTCATGCACTATGTACTATGTATGTATGTAGCTTGTGTAATGCCCCGATAAGTGCCAGATGTGACAGAGTGCGATCGCCCGGGATGCTACAGTATGCATGTCAGGACAGATCAGGTATGACAGCCCAGACCAGAGGACCGGGGGTTGGATCTGCTGTGGAGGAACCAAAACTGCATTCTGAAGCTGATAACCGCGTTAGGAGTACAAAAGGACCCAAAAAGGAGAACAGAAGGTCCCGTACATCGCCTAGACCATGGCAGGGCAAGACGTTCATCTGGCCTCGCCTGAATGCCAAGTCACTTAGTGGAAATGCGTCGACGTGTCGATGCCGGCGGCATCTGAGAACCGGGGTAGGACTAGGGACGCGCCGTTCACATCTGAAGTTGGCGAAACCCACCATAGCTGCAAGCCCACGACCATGGCTGTACCGAACCGTCAAGCCTTGGGCAAGACCAATTAAAGCCGCAGCGGGAACGAGCGCAAGGCCGATCCCGAATCTTGTCGCTTGACTAGTCCGCCGGCGTCAATACTTACAGTGGTGTTCAAGGGGAGGGAGGTTCGAGGGAGAAATGGTGTAGTATTGGCAATGAGGATATGATCTGATGCTCTTCCTCAGCAAAGGTGACCTGAAAGAGGGATGAGCGTTGTCATGTGGTGTCCGTAGGATATTTGTTGGTGGACTCGGAAGGAAATTACTGTAGCAGTTGTGAGTCGTGAAGAAGTTGAGCGAGTTGGGTAGGTCAACCCCCCTTGCAAGAATGGGCCCAGATCTTGCCAATCGAGAACCCCCTGTCCATCAGGCAGAACTAGCGTGAAAGTTTTGGCGTTCGCAAAAGCAAAGATGGGCTTGTAATTGCACCAGTAGCTGAGTAGGACTGTCTGATTACGGGGGACCCTTAACTAGATTCAGAGGCCCTGGTGCTAGTGGGGTGTGACTGATCATCTATGACTACCTTGGCTGAAGGAGTTGAGAGGCCGAAGTAATTAGTCTCGGGGAGGAGTGGTTAGTTTGTAGTTTGAACATAAGAAATCGTCATTCTGGGGAATGGGGTGTAAACTAGACAAAAGTGTGTGTGCGAGCCTGTGAGTGATATGTTGCGAGAAACGGTAGTTGATGCAGAGGGGAGGGGAGGGGAGGGGGGAAAACCTTTGGGTCGGGAGAGTCCCGGGAGGTGAGACCTTTTTGAATGAACAAGCAGAACGGATGATGGCATAGTGACTCTGAAGTCGGAAGCGAGGTTAATGGGCACAGATCAACACGTCAAAGGAAATAACGAGAAACCGTTGACCCGTGACACATGGGACGGGAACATGGACATGGATGTCATCAGGAATCCATATCCACGCCAGGAGGGACGTCGTACAGCGGGCGGCGCAACGGCATACGATCCGGAAACCGTATCGCGATCGGCCAGGCCGGACAGCGTATGGGCCGGGCCTCGGGAGACTATGGGCCCGGGTTTAGGCCACGGATGAATTCCAGTTCCTGGTTTGAGTCGAGGGAGGGGAAAGGCAGCCGTTAGCTAGTTCATCAGTTAGTCCTCTGGGCTAGCTAGAGCGCTGGAACGGATCAATCTAATACGAACAATGGAGGCGAAAACTACATCGAGCCAAGCTAACAGTAAAACCAGCCACCAAAGTCCCCAACGGAGCTCAAACCAAGGTCGACGGAGCGGAGCTACCGGAAACTCTCCTCTTGCATGCATCAGCTCGAAGCGCGTCTGAAAGGTCTGAGAAGTCGGAAAACTGATAACCCATCCGCCCGCTCGACCACGCCAGTGTGCCCACCCAGAAACACAGTGCAAGAGTCTAAACGAAGGCACTCAAGCTGGTCAAGGAACAGGAACGAGCTTATTCGGGCTCTGGAGGCATGATCCCTGTCGAACGCGCGCGCGTCCCCCCAGGGACAGTGACTCTGTCCAGATCGACCGGGACGGCGCCTTTTTCATGTGAAGCCCAAGTCTACTGCCCTGTTTGCTTGCCTATCATCATGACGATTCATAAAAGCCATGTTTAATTGCTGGCGCGCCTCGCACCACAACCTATGTGGTCTAAGGCACGGACGGAGAGCCTCGCGTTAGTTTGCGCGTTTGTTGTTGAGGTCGAGGGCGTGCTCGGTTCACTCCATTGTCGGCTCGACTACTGCAGAGTCTCCTGTCGAGCTGCTGTCGCCCTTGATACTGCCGACGGACTTGGACAAGGCCAGGGGTCAGTGACACCCTGAGGAGCCTCTATCCACTGCCGAGATCCATCGACCCGTCGTGATGCGGATGCAGTATTGGGAACTATTGCATGCGTATCCGCCCTTTCGTGGGGAAGACACAGGAACCACCACCATCACCTCCACTATCTCTCCTTGACCACGGTCCGTCAACTCAATGGACCTCGCCCAACACCGGAAGGGCATGCGGAGCTGAGCGTTACGTTTTCCTCTGGCTTGGCTCCCTCGCGCTCGGGCTTCTTTGTCAGGCTTTGTCAATAGGAGATGGATCATGAGGGTCAGCTCAAACCCATCGCCCTCGCCCGTCGCCTGGGGCTTTATCGACCTTAGCCTCAATTCGAGAGAAAGGGATCCCGTGCGTGAGGCTGCGGTTCCGACGCGGTTAAGCCTCGTCCATATTGAGCTGACAATCAGTCAGCTTCAATAGGGCCTGCCAGTGTATTGTTCTTCTCCACAGCCTCCCGTCCAAGCTTTTTCGATTAGTGCGAGGCGCCCAACTCTATGATAACCTTGCTTATGAGAACCCATGTTTGATCATGTGGTAACACCGCAACGACATACTCAGCCGTCTCAGGACTGGGGGGCCCTGGACTACCAGCAGTCTTGCAAATGACATCACCGCAATTCAGTTGGCTCAGTAGGCGCCCCGTTGGATGGAAATCTGGGGGATCGCTGCCACCAACGGCGCAACCGATCTGTGTACAAAGTTAGATGCCCCTCAGCTGGGAACCTTTTCATCGACCAGAGGTAATACCATCACCCCCCTACCTTTTCTTTTCTCATCTTGCCGAAAGTTTACAGACGGATAATACCTTCTTGCGGATCAAAACCACCGGCGTTGCGACATTCAGGAACCAACGCAGCTCGAGTCTGGGAGTGAGGAGACTGTCGGCGGCGCCTCTGTCTGTGTGAGACTTGCACAGGACCCGAACTTCTCGTTGCTTTTCTCAAATCAGGGCCAGATCATGCCCTTTTTCAGGATTCCGTATAGTTCTCCACATCTTCACTACGTTCAGTTATCCAGTCGTTGCGTGAGTGTGCCCCGGAGCCTCCAGTGCTTCCCACAGGTCCAGCAGGCAACTCTCGGATCCTCTCGGCCAGATAGCCCTGTCTCACCTCACGACGGTCTTTCTGGCGGTAATTTGGTACCGATGCCATTCCTGGCCTTGCCCCATTCCATTTGGCTCCATCCATTACAGCTGGGGGCAAGAGGGCTAGCAGAGCCCAGGGTGATCCTGCAGCCACAGCTCGAAGGTCCATGTTATCTATCAGATTCTCTCTTGCAGACACCACACACTTGACTCTCCGTAGGTTCGTGTCGTGCGCGCTCCCCTGGGGGCTCTGACAGGGGAGGGGAAGGAGGGGGGGTGAGATCGAGGAGACCACCCCTCGGTGTCCAGTTCATGCAGGGACCCGATCTGTCGTTTTGCTTGGGCGTGAGCCGTTCACTCCTCCAGACGCACTCCCATATTCTCTCGCACACTCCCATTCTCACATAACCACTCCCCGTAGGATCATAGTGGTTCAAGCCGGGGGTTGATGCTGCTGAGGCCTGGAGCTTGGTGTGGATGCAACAATAGGTACTACTCCCCCCTACCCATTCACACCCTCCTCACCCATTCACAATCCTTGCTCACGACC
Source organism: Nectriaceae sp. PG4201 (assembly GCA_023628695.1). NCBI lineage: Eukaryota > Fungi > Ascomycota > Sordariomycetes > Hypocreales > Nectriaceae > Nectriaceae sp. PG4201. Next base: position 850,450 of record JAMAKE010000006.1, read on the forward strand.
CCATTGTCGGCAGTCCGGATCTCCCTCCCAGATCCATAGCTACAGCTCGGCCGGTAAGGTGTGGCATTAAGCTTGGACAAGTCTACCGGCACCCGTTCGTACCTTAGTTGGCTGTTGCGACAGCTACTGTCTAAATTCAACCTCTAAGGTATTTGCCCTTTGTTCTTTTTTTTTTTTATTTTTTTTTTATTTTTTTTGGATGCGGCCGTTGGCCTTGGCGTGCTGGTCATGTGCCGCCGCCCCCATCCAGTTCAATGTACATAGGTGTGTGCCATGGTCTCGACGTTGGCTTGAAGTCGATTATAACTAGCCGTGGCTGATCTGGCCGATGGGTGTCGAGGGAACCGCGAAACACCAAGACGCCTGATTATACACTACTGTACCAACCCATCCAAAACATCCTTTCGGTCTATGCGAGCAATAGTCCACAGTGGGGACCACGCCTCTCCCGCCCTGCGTCCCTGCGTGATCGGCTCCATCTCGATCTACTGACATAGACCATCGTCCCATTCCATTCTTGACTGGACCACACCCTGTGTCTCGGTCCCTTTATATGAGCACCACCATTCTCACGATCTCCCGGTCGTTGATCTGCACCTCGCATGTCTTAGCACAGTCGGCATCCTCCTCCACTGCTCATTCCTCCTGGACATTATATCTTCAAGGGGCGTCCGTCCTCGTGAATAAAAAGCATTCCCGACAAGAATCACCAGACCACTGGGACTTGCAGCACTTTGACACTTTGATGCTTGTACTGCTCTGACCAGTTTCTTTCTATACTCTTTGAAACGAATCTCGAGCATTCTTACATCTGTTACTTCTTTGGTTTGAGAGGAATTTCGGATAAAGCACACTTACAACACACCAACACTATTACTCCTTCACAACACATCCCTTTACAATGCAGTTCGAGTCGGAATTCCGGTTTGATATGGACGACAGCTTCAGCTTGTGCAGTCAGTCCATGTCCTGCCCCTCTACCTCAACAAGCTTCTCTTCTGCCTCCTCCGCCTACGATCCCTTCACACCTACCTCTCGACGATCGACTCCTCATGAGCTCTCCATGGACTTTGATGGCGGCTACAGCAACTCACACCGAGCGCAGCTCACACCGCCGTCGATGGGCAAGTACATCTTTGGACCGGTCAAACCTGAGCCCGAGCACATGTCCTTTGAGGGCCTACCGAACACACCCATGAAGAGGGAGGCGATGGGTTTTGACTATGAACACATGTTGGATATGAACATGGCACAACATCATGGCTCAATGGGCTCTCTTACTCCTTCCAACTCTTTTGGCATGTATGCCATCTCTCCGGAGGCGGCTCTAGGTGCTACGTCTTTCATGATGACTCCCACACAAAGCCTCTCAGGATCAGAGGGTGCCGATACTTCTTCATCATGGTCATGCGCCAATGACAGCCCGATTTCTTTCTTCCCCAGCAAGGCGCAACTACCGAGCGACTTTGAGGTCCTTGACCTAGACCGCCATTCTCAGTCGCCCATGGGGCGATATCCCCTACATGACCCTACCTCGCCCAACCGCATGCGAGCTCAACGGAAGATGATGGTGCATGAGATCCAGCGCAAGACCAACGAGCTGCAGCGAGCCCAGATTCGATCGTCAAGAAAGCGATCCGACAAGCCCGAGTCAGCCCCAGTGGACGTGGTCCGACGAGCCATGTGCAAATGTGACTACCCAGGTTGCCACAAAGCCTTCCGACGCAACGAGCACTTGAAGCGCCATAAGCAAACGTGAGTATTATCCCCGCCCCCCTGCAGCGGTTGTTTCTCAGTATGTCTCACACTCTCTATCTAGTTTCCACGGAGAGGGCCCTAACCGATTCTCATGTGAGTTCTGCGGTAAGGATCAGTTCAACCGCCAGGACAACCTCAACAACCACCGCAAGTTGCACGCTCGTCCCAATAGCCGCAACCGAGGAGTTGAGTTCATCCCTGCGGCAGTGCCAGTCATTGAGCAGGAGGAGCGCAGTCGGAAGCGACGAGCACCCTCCAAGGCCAAGTCAGCCGAGAAGCGGGGTATGGAATACTGATCGACCAAAACACGGACTCGGGTACCTGAGTTTATCTTGCTGTGGTTGAGATGATGCATCAACCTGAGGCAACCGAGTGGGGGGTTTGATATGAGACACGCAGCAACCGCCTGCGCCGTTCTGGACACGTACATGCAGCACACAGAACAGAGAGCACAGAGGAGGCTTAAAAAAAAAATAACTATGCACCGCCAATTCATCGACGCCGCCGGGAAGCAGGAAGCAAAACTTGGAAGTCGCTGCAATTGGGGGGGGGGGGGGAGGGGGTCAAAGAAAGGCGGTCGATGAGTTGCGGTGTATGAATGGCTGCCAACTTTTATGCACGCCATGAGGAAGAAGAAACTTAGTCCATCTTGAGAGATGATTTGTCAAAAACGGAAGGCAACATTCAATGGGTGGGGTTTAGGTGTTTTACGGATTTCTGTCATTTTCATGGAAAGGGTGTCGTTTCGGCTTTGAATTGTTTCTATTTTATTTTCCAACGGCCTGGGGGATGGTTCATCAACTCATTGATATCCAACGCATCGGTGGGAGACGGGGGGGTGGCCTCTTGGGGAATTCATTCTCTGTTTTGAGCAGTATGAACTATCACATTATTTTGAAGGAGATACCGAGTCATTTCTTATGGGCAGGTGGAGGAAGATGCCGGAAGGGTCAAACAGACGCAGGGAATGGACACCATGGGACAAGGTGTGTGGGCGAGTGTATGTGTGGTGAGATCACCTTTTCGACTGGATTAGGGCTAGAGGAGGCATTGATAGGAGAGGACCTTACTGTATGGATCTATCTGGGGGCGAAAACAGCCCGTACCTTATTGTATTTTAGTATCAACCTTGTAATCTAGCACACGACCTCTACCTTTAGCTATACCCAGTTGGGGCCAAGGGTGGAAATAAATCGATCATGTTCGAATATGACAAGTTATGTTGTCTCCAGGTCCAATAGCCCAGTCTAAAAAACTTGACGTTTACACTTTGGATCTCTCGTTTACACCACTTGAACATATGCACCTACCTCGGTTAGGAAGCCTGGAATGGAACCGTGGAGCCATGGGGGAGGGGAATGTCTTAGATCTCGGACGAAAAGAGCCGCCCATCCGCGAAGTCAAGACCCCGAGACATAGCACATCTTTTACAAGGTTCGTTGCTTTTGGAGGATGCAGCTTCCGACGTACTGGGAGCGGCCAAGGCAGCGTCTGGATCGCCATGGCACGATGAGATGCGGCTTCTTGCATGGAGGCTTCCCAGGGGCTCGGGGGAAGAGATTTACAGGAGAGCAGGGAAAAAGAAAATCTGTTAGAGGTTGTAAGAGAAAGGCGGGGGGGGGCGAGATGGTGTTGTGATGGTCAACCATTGGTTCGTGTGATGTGTTTCCCCCGCAAGATCTGTTTGGCCACCTGGGTTTGGACCGATCGAAATGGAGGGTAGATCACTAGAACTGGGAGGAGGCAAAGGAAAAAGAAACTATCGAAGAGTTGGATTAGATGCTTAGTACGATGCGGCTTCTTGGTTTGGTGGAGGGGCCTCAGTAAAATTGGTTGAGGCTGGGCGCAGAGAGTAGTGAGTTTCCAGGTGCATGAGCTGGTAGAAGACGGGTCCGAAATGCTTCGGGTTGTAACCGTAGCATGAGATTAGATGCGGAGATGGTGACGATTGTGTGGTTAGGGGATCGTAGCTAGAGTTAGCAGTGCTACCTTATGCAGATGGAGATGAGATTGGGCGTGATGGTTGTCTCCGTGTTAGTTTGGATGTCTGGAGTTTGGTGGTGGAACGGCGATAACCCAAGATTAGGTTGCAGAGCTGCGCTGCTGCGATCGCCAGGGTTTCATGGTCAATTGGCAGGCTTGACTCTTCTATTGTTGGAGAGGAGAATAATAGAAAAGTTGAATGAGGTGCGGCAGGCTGAGCTTGAGTTGGTTCGTGCGTGGGTTGGGTTCTGTGTAACCGTTGCAGATGGATGGGTTCTGAATAGAAACTCTGTTATGCGTTCGCAGCTATGCACCCATTCCGCAACAATACCCCAACAATAACCCAAGCCCTCGGTGCATAGGACTTTAGGACGCACGCAAGAGCCAACACGACAACTGTCGAACCTTGCAACGACCATCTTAACCTCCATACATGCCAGTTCTTTCATGTTGATACCTCGGCCTTGCCGGTATTTTCCCACGCCAGTTCTTCGCAGCGCCCACTGCGTCCTGGCTGCTGACATGCGGAGAGCCGTTTGGCGCCCCGTGTCATTAGCGGCTTCGGGGGCTCCATCTCAGCGCATGAGGCCCCGCCAGCTAACCGGCAACCCGCGGCGCCTGCTGCTGAGCGACCCCATAAGGCGCGCGGCGTGCCAAGTGCAGCCCGATCCGCGGATAGGCTGAGGCAGCCAAGGCAGCCAAGCAGCGGGCAGGCATTTTTCTCTCAGTGGCAGTGCCTTGAATTAGTGCACAAGTGGAGAGCGACGCGGCCAGGTCAGGAACCTGATGGCCGGACAGCGGGTGGCGGGGGCCACGGCCGGCCGAATGACCTAAGGCAGCCTAACTTTAGGGACCAGCCGCTGTATTCCGCTAATCGATCATCAGTCGACCACTGACAGGACGGCACAAACACAGTACGTAATATACGGTCGCTAATTAAGGGAAAGAGCGAACTATCAGGGACGACCCCTCCTCCTCCATTTCGGGCTATCATATCTCAACCTTGAACATCCCATCTATCACCTGTCATCATCATCTTTGCTTTCCTGTCATCCTCAACCAGCTGAACCGCCATAGTTTGCTCTCCACCTTATGCTTAAACGAGCTGTCGATCTCTTTTGCCAAATAGCTAGACCAAACACGGTCGGCGCTCAGATATCTCTGCGTTAGCCTGCCTGCATCAGTAAGGCCAACTTCACTTCCGTTCCGCTCCTTGGCTCTATGACTGGTTGTGGATGCCCGTCAACTTCCGTTTTGAGAACAAAGGCCTCGTACGTATTCCCTTTCTGACACGGACAAAGAAGTGGACGGTCTGAAAGAGGACAGTGCGCAGCTGCTGCATCCGCCGCCGTCTCCACGATTAGCTTGGTCGACTACTCGATAGTTGACCAGCCCCATTGTGCTACTTGCCGCTATCTGTTTGTCGCTTGTTGAGTGACAGTCAAGTGGGAAAGAGACAGGACCTGTGGGTTCAGAATTGCTCGGCAGATGTGAAGCCGAGAACAATGACCCGCAAGCTGTGGGAGCAAGCATCATCATGGCAATGATGTCGTCAAACCCGCCAACTTTCCAAGAGGCTACCCGACCTTGCTGGTGGGCATTAGTGGCGGAGTCCGGATACATTGACCGCCGTGACTATCCAGCTCTAGCCCTAGTGGATAGAACTTGGTCACGCCTTTTTATGCCGAAGTTGTGGGCGAACCCTTTGCAGATAGCAAGGCTCGCTGGATTGAACTTGCATGATGGTGAGCCCAGCATTCCCACGCCCTGAAAATTTAGCTGTTTGTCTCGTAATTCACACTAACATAACTCCATTTTCCTAGAGAAAGCGTGGTGGCTTAAATTCGTCTTCGTTACACTTGAGCTCGCTCAACCTCAGACTCGAGCGCTAATCCACGTCCTCGACTTGAGAGGGATTGCCAAGGACCCCTACAGCTTCACCTTAGAGTCTCATGGGAAGAACATTCGTAGAAGCTTTAAAAGGGTGACAGAATTACTCCCTAACCTGAGTTGCGTCCTCGTTGATGGGTTTGCGGATGAAGAGCTGCAAATCCTGCTCTCCCGTTTTATCGAACATGGCTCAGGCGACGGCCTTCGTCTCTTAAGCCTTGCTCATTATTCACTACCGGTTCCAGACTATTTCTGGGCTTCGCCCTCTCTACATGAGTTGGTATATCTTGACATCTCCCATATCCCTGGATCTATCTGGCCAATGATAAAATCGAATACACTACCAAATTTAGGGATATTGAAGATTGGGCACCGAGAGATCGACGATGAGACGTTTAGGTCGTTGACGTTTTCCTTCAAAGACCGATTATGGAGCCTAGACGTTACCAGCAATAAGTTGACGGATGGCATTATCGACCACCTAGCGCAAAACAGCTTCAGTGAAGATAAGATCCAACCAGGAGACAATTTCCCCGTCGAGGGCAGACAATGGACGCCTGAATACCACGGTTTACCCGCAGGTGGTCCATTTACTAATCTAGAAGAATCAGAATGGAGCAGTTCCTTCAGCCACCCAGACCGATATCTAGCTGATGCGCCTGTCTATCTATTTGACCATGGCGATCCTCCAATTACCCGGCAAGATGGTACTTCAAAGATCAAACACGATACTGAGACATCGACTATTCGGGAGTTTTCTAGACCCGACTTCCGCGAGTGGTCAAGCCATATTAATGGTGTGCGGAAAATCACCCACTTGAACGTATCCAACAACCAGATATCGTCATGTGGTATTGAAAAGACACTAATAATGTCTCGTGGGCACCTGGAGTACTTCGCCTGCAATTCCACACCCTTAATTGCGCCACCGAAGACTTATGTTAGGATATGGCCCAAGACATCCAAATTATTTGGCATTTTGGGCGCGGCTTATGCCTTGCGGCCTGTCATCTCCGCCAATCTTCGGGCGCTGAGCGTGCATCACTCTGTCGTCACGCAGATTCCCACACTGGAGATTTCAGGTCGGTCCACGCTGGCGCGATGGTATCTCGCCGAGACCTCGATCCTTTCACGGTCCGAGAAGGCGTACCCTCAGGCTTTTGTTCCAGACATGAATCCACGCCTGACGTCGTTGACGCTCACGGGGATCCCACGCCGCTCAGCGGGCCCGTTGATCACCAAACTAATCAATTTTTTGGTAATGCTATCAATACAGGAGCGGGCAATCATAGATGTGACCCGCACGGTACCATTACGGCGGGGCCCGGCCATATTAAAGGGTCTGAGACATGTAAGGTTGGAGTTTGAGCCTGACCCTGTGGAAGCGGGCACTTGGACGGGAGATGACCTCAATGCCGAGGAATTGATGAACGCGGGAGAGGAAGGCTTCAGTTTCTTCGATGACGAAGTTGGGGGCCCATCTCGGGTAACGGCCGCAGGTCAGGTTCGCTCTGAGACGCCTTCAAATTCCAACGGCGTTGCTCCAATGGGGAGCACCATGGAGTCGGACCGAGAAATTGGTGATTGGATATATCACCAGACTTCTTGGCGGGGAGCAGGTACTGGGACTGTTGGGTTTGAGGTATGGATCGGAACTAAAAGCCAGAACCCTAACCCGATCATAAATGACTATCGGAGGTTAGTCTTGGACCATAATCTACGAGAGGGCGTAGGACCAGTATCGCCGACACACGTGCTCGCTGGAGCTCCCAAGGGGGCGTTTATCTTCCATACGGCTTGGTGTGCTGCGATTATGCCTCAAGAGCTCAAGGTACCAGCATTGAGCACTCTTGAAGGTATGAAGGATGTCTTTGCCGAGATCAAACGGTTTCGTGATGCGGGGAGAGCGATGGACAAGGCTGTCAGGCAGGGACAGGCTCAGATGTCTGAGGGCTCTCCGCCTCCATACTGGCATGGCGACTTATCTGTTTGCTTTCACCAGAGGCTGCCAGAAGAATCCTGGAGATGATGTGTAGACCGGGCGCAAGAACGCGAGTATAGTAGAATTTTTCATGTGCAATAGCGTTTGATATTTCTGATTTTCTAGCATGCACCGCAGGATACCAACACATAGCAAGCAATCATTCTACCGAGAATGCTGAAGTAGGTGAAGAATGCATTACTTCACCGATTGAAAGATTAATTCAGTATAGATGTAATCCATAGTCTCAGCCAAATCTTAGGCACTGAACAGTAATATCATCGGGTTGATGCGTCATAGTGTGGGTATTGCATCGGGAACTACGTTGGGTTAAGGCTATATAAAGGTTCGTTGGTACCTTTTTATATATGGAAGTCGAACGTACTTCATGAGATCAGTTGTGCTTCCTTTCGCATTCATGTCCCTAAGCAAAGTTGACCTCCGCCGAGTAATGTGATGTAGTAAACACAGCATCATTGCCCGAGAAGGGCTCCGTCCCAGCACCCACGCTTTGTAAGACCTGGTTCTCCCCGACGCCCTGCTCATCAATAAGATAGTCAATGAAATCCACTAGATCGCCGCAGAAGTTCTTAACGTCGCTGGGTGCCACGAAGCTGAAGACGGTCATCTGACCATTCTTGCCCTGGTAGAGGTTCCAGCTGCTGCCGGCAAGGGTGACAGTGGCAATGGGCGAGCCGGTCGAGGAGATGGGGCCTGCGCCGCCGAGAGCAGAGAGCCAGATCATGAATTCGTACTCAGCGGATCCGGAGGCGGTGGAGGATGTGAAGAGGTCGTATGCTACATTGGCAATGATGGAGGAGCCGGTGTAGCTGTGTTTTGTTAGTATTTTCCCTCCTGGGATGTGGTCATGTAGTTGAGGGTAGGTAGAAAATCTTATAAATAAAAGAAATGGTTTCGGAAATGCATATTGCTTACCTCCAACTCCACTCACTCGGAATGCCCTCCAGCTCACTCAACGCCTTCTTCTCACTCTCCACCACCACATTAGCATAACTCTTAACCTGGCCTGTACCGCCGGCCCAAGTCCAGGCAGTGCTCCAGCTCAGAGATCCGTCGCTGGCGAGGCCGTTGTTGGTGGTGCACTGTGAGCCAGAGTCGGCGTTGTCCTTGCCCCAGAGGTTGTTGTAAATGGTGTAGGCGCCGCTGGTTTCGGAATCCCACTGCCCGCAGTAGGTGCCGCGCCTGAGGGGTGTTGTCAGGCTGAGGGGGAGGAGGGTGAGTAAGATAGTAGATTTCATTTTGGAGGTTGATCGTCAAGATCTTAGGTTTATATACAGGGTAATGAATAATAACAGAATTGCGAAGTGAAACGAAGGAATTGAAAGAATGAAACTGCTCTAGTCTGAACCCTCCAAGCCGACGTACAAAGATATTCTATATACTGCTTGTATTCTCCAGTTAAGGCCACCCTCTTCCGTCCTCCGAAACTACAACACCGTCCGTCTGCCCACGGCCCATCCCGCCGTCAATTTTGCACCATTCGGAGCCGTCCCCGAAGCCCGGGCACCGGGATAAGTGCCTGGAGGGACGGACCCCCACAGTGGAGTCGGGGGCCGATTGGCGGAAACGAAACGGCGGGCTAATATACTTGAAGCCGTTCAACGGTTTTGAATTACGGGTGAATGGTGATCTCAAGGGGCGGGTGGGAGTTGGAAGATGGGTTTTGGATTAACGTACGTGAGATGCAAGGGTTGGCTGTTGGGGGGGGGGTAGGGTTGATCGACTCATGGATTGTGGTTGTGGATGTGCGGTGGTGGGATGGCCTTTCGGAGCATTTACACCGAGAATTGGCCCCTATGTTTGATGAAGCTCCGTTCAAGGTTTTCTGTGAGCCCCTATATTGGTAGCTATTCATTTTCTCTAATACCTAGGCTATGCCTGAACCTCCGCTTGAGAATACCCCATCCCGACTTCCTACAGAACATGCAGGATACCCGGTCTCAGGCACAGAGCCCCTTGTTCTCCTAAGGCTCTCCCACTAGTATCTCTGAAATTTGGAATTCATCTGCCAAGACTCCGTCTCCAACCCATTGACCGCATCAATGCATCTTGTATCATCCTCCCTTCCCAGTTACAGCCCGCGGGAAACTCTACGTAACAACTACTCTCCGAACTACTTACAATGCAGGGAGCCCTATCGCGGTCGTGAGCATCGTGTCTTTCAAGCCGCAGCACTGTGTCTTTCATCCCCACCTCTCCGGATTCCAGACTGGAGAACTGCTATCAGAGTTCTACAGTCCAGAACTCGCCCTCCTGCGTGAGGTTGAGGATACTATAGCCACGTTACCTCGGAGCTGCTATCACCTCCCCGAGGCTCAATCGAGACTCCCGCGCGCGCATACCTGCAACGGTAGACGCCATGTGGGACGGAGTCTGGATATCGGGTTTACTACGTATGAAGAACGCAGGGGTATGAGTTGGGACTATGCTGTGTTGGAGTTTATTTCTGCCTTGCAGCGGCGATACCGCCACACGCCTCCTAACGTCCACAGACTTGGTGGGTTGGCGACTAGTATAGATGCGGCTGGGCGTGCGCTTCGGGGAGCTTTACGTATTGGGGTTGGACTTCAATAGCTTCTTGGGATGTCGCGCAGATGTGAGGTGTGAGATGTGAGGTGTGAGGTGTGAATTGTTGAGGTGTGAGGTATGAGGTAGTAGGCACGAAGGTATGAGGTGGGAGGCGTGCAGCCCCAAGTCCCAGACACGTGGGTTTTGGGAAAGGTGCGCGCGTTAAGCACGCTGCAGCGTATCTAGATTGATCTACTAACCGCCTCTCGACGAACTCATGATTCATCAACAACCCTTGGGCGTCATTAGTATCCCCCTCAATGTTGCAATGTCTGCTCCAGTCGTTGGCGGACCCGACACTATGGTCTAGACTCGTCAGCTGGGGTTAGCATTCGATTTAGCGACCTCCACGGCCCCGCCGCGGCCTGCTAAACGTCCCCTAGGCACCCCCCCTAAACCTCCACTAACTCCTCCACCCCGTGGCACTGAGGAAAGGACTTGGCGCTCAGGCCCAGGGGCAATGCCGAAAGCCTGCGTTGCGGAGACGGACGAGGCGCCGAAAGCTGGAAATCTGGCCAACTGGGATATCTTCCACCAGAAACTACGCCTCGGGCCGCTGCACTAGCTCTCGACTACAGCGGACGGCTTCATCAGCAGCGCAAGGGCCGGCATGCATTCGTCGGTATCGCTAGTTCTTTCGCTTAGCTGATGGTCCAAATCGTCCAAATAGCCTGAACGCCGGAGATGCTGACGGCGGAGCCTGCTCCGAGGGGAGAGGGTCAACGTAATTCGCCAACACCCACCCAGCAAGCACGCGAGTCCGTATCTGCGGCGATGCGGGTTTGTTTCACTTGAATCTTTCATCCCAACTGCTTTACAGGGTCTGACTTTGCCACCTCACCTTGCTCTCCTGGGCAACTCCTCCGGCGATGCTCACTATTGAAAAACATGACGGAGCATATCCAGATTTATGTTACTGTTCAACCCACTTGCATTGGCGGTCTTAGACGACTCGGTCCCACGTTCGGAGCGGTGCCTGGGCCGCGATGGGTTGAGAGTCTGAGACATCCCGTCCCCGCATGAACTGTCGGATCGCGCCCGCAGGTCAAGTCTCTGCGCTCGCCATGGCGGGAAGAGAAGAGACAAGATAGATTCCATCTCGAATGAGAGAACAAGAGCGTGGCTGCGGATGGGGGGGGATTATGCATGTGGGTGAGAGTGGAACCCGCCCACAATTTGTCAGAGACCTTCAGAATATTAAAACACTCTTCCACATTCCAGACCGCTATAACTGCCGCAGGGGCAGGACGCTTCACGCGTCCATTGGCTTTGTACGACGCGGGGGGAGCCGCAGCACAGACTACGACATGTCTTGCATCGACAGCTCGCTAATCGACTGCCTGAGACTTTTCCTCCGCTTTGAGTTCTCGCCGCATGGTTCCTGCAGTCGTGGAATGTAAGGGGGGGTTCGGGTCTTCGCCAGTGGTGGTGATGGGGTGTGCATACGTGAAGAGTGAATAGCTGCAGGTCTGGAAGGGCTTGCATGGCGAGGGAGGAATGAGAGCAGATTGAGAAATCTGCAAGAGGCTGTAATGGGAAGGCTGAGGCTGAATACACTGGGGATCTCTGTCAGCCAAGCGGATGCATATTGGGGAAAGTGGTGTGTTTCTGACAGATGGCGATGTGACAAGTCGATTATAGGATCCTCGCCAAGAGCTCTCTACCAACATAACACCTCTTGGGTTGTAAAAAATGGCATTCGAGTAAACCCCCAAAACTCTAGAACCGGACGATGGAGCCTGGCGTTGAGACGGCAGTTGTGATAGCACTGAGGACCTTTGGGCGGGGGGGACGCTATGGGATCCATCACAAACCCCTGACTAGCTGATGCGTCCGTGAACTCAGGGTCCCAACCACCAGGTTTCCTTGCGCCCAAGCGAGTTGATGCCATCTGAACCTTATGCGGATAGGGCGTGCTGTCAAACCAAGCCTCCTAGACACCCGTTCCGATCGGATGCGGGACCTGAATCCTTTCGGACGTAGGCGATGGATGGGTCTATCGCTTCGTAAACTTTGGGACAGGTCTTGGAGTTGCTGGCTGAGATTCCGGAGGTAGCGTTGTCTGAAGTTTGGTGGTGGTGGCCGGTGACATTCTCTCTATTAGTGTTGCGTCTAAGTCGGCTAGTACCCTTGATGATCAACCGGTAGACGCGGATCCGATATCCCTGACATGGAGAGTTAGCTGGTTCATGAAGTTGGCATCCTAATTGATACCGCGGCTCCGGGGCCATAGTCGGGAATCAGCGAGCGTGGGTTCCCAAGTATGGAATCACTAGCCATCGCTTGGTTCGCGTTTCCTGGAATTTGTGTGAGGCGACTCGTAGTTCAGACCCGGTGTTCCGCGGATGCTATCCGTGAACTCATCTTATTACATGTTTCTCGTCTAGTGTTAGTGAAGGATTGAAAGCGCCAGTGGTAGTGTCGTAGCTAAACTCCAGCTAAGCTCTCAGAAGCGATTCAGCTCTCAGAAGCGATGCTGAAAGGGGTACTGCCGAGCTTCTCCCAACGCTTGGGCCCCTCGCTGGATCTTAGCATCGTGCGATTTCAACGTAAGTTACCTAGGGAGACGTGTAAGCTACTTTCCCAGGTTATCTTGGCATACAGTCCTCATGTACTAGACTCACTGCGGAGTTAATCGGGTGGTGACGCGGACAGTCAATCCGGCAATGGTGGAACTACCGTAACAAGGTAAGGAATTCCAGAGGATCTCACGGCGGGCGTTAGCATGGCCTAGAGCCAACATCAGCACCGCATTCAGCTTTAATGAACTCCATTTTACCAATAGCTGAAAGGCTAACCTCGAAAAGTGGCACTGCATTGTACTCCCTCGAAGATCCTAGCTGTCATCCACAACCATCATATCGACCTGTCAGATTGTTTCACGGTGGTCTGCGGATAGCCTGACTTTACCAGAAGATGAACCAGATACGAGTAAATCTCGGGACAAAGATCTGGTGTGGCTCGTAAGCAGAGGGCGATGAAATCTTGTTGAAGTGCAGTCGCCGTCTAAGAAGCACAGCTCAACTCCAGATTTCCATATGGCACTAGGGGTCCTATTACTGTTACAGGATAATCAAAGGCTTTGAACATTGCCAATATCTAATACAGATTTAAAGCGATGCTCTCTATAAGTTTTAAAGTCCGATGAGGGCGTTTTCTTGGCATTCAAGGTCCATAATAGCCACTCCTTATCGTTACAAGACCTGCAATCCTTTAGAAGATTGCAATCCCGACAAGGTGAGGAGGATAAGAGATACTATCCTGACATATCTCGTGCCTCGAAGATACCATCCACCTTGATCTGGGCTTAGATATCTAAATACATAATAGTCTGCGGCTCTGTACCTTGTTGTGGAAACAAGCGACGAGCAATCACTGTTCGGAATGACCAAAAGAATGAAGAAAAGATAGACCGTAGATTGAGAAGCAGCCGAAATATTGAGGTACGGGGTCCTTATCACACAGACAGACGCAACTCAGAATGATGGTTTCATCAAAGTATTGATCAAAGGGGCATAAATAGGGTGTTGCCGAGACTCGTCAAATTGTATACATATCGGGCTAATGGCTTAGTAGTGAGAGGCATTTGCACTCGAAACAAAGGGAGTCAATAGAATGAATCCTGCCTGCGTAAATCACCACATCTCATAGAGTCGCATCGAAACACCAAAAAGAAATATCGTAACATTGACACGACAAAAATGATACGGTTCTCCGGTACAGGGAATCGAACCCTGGGCTCCGCGGTACTTGATCTCTCAGGTTATGAGAGCGCGAAATGTTAGCCACTACACCATACCGGATTGAGTTGAGGTGAACTTAGAGAACACTATGTTACCACGGGATTGTTAAGAAAACAAAGTGAGCACCTGTAAAGAATTAGGTAGACTCTCATAGGACTTTCACATGTGGCGGTAGTACAATTCCAACCATGGGAAAGAAACGATATGTGACACGATCGTGAAAGTCTCGTCACCTAACTGGGTAAGCCATCTCACATAAACACGTTGAAACAGCACATGTTCAGCCAAGCCTCCTTCGCTCAATCATATCGAGTGCTGTTCTACGAATGTATATACGAGTCCACGTGGATGGTTGAATACCCTACGAGCTCTTCAAATATCTCAGAATCCCAGTCGCAAATTACCGCGAAGATGCAGTAGTATCCGAAAGCGTTTCGTTCTTTATAGAAGTTCCTAAAGCCTCACCGTGTAAGAACCTCGAGGGTTCTACAAGAAGGCAGAGCTGATTCAACTAGTGGCTATAGGTGATCACCTTTTTATTCGTCATGATTGAAACTGTTCCTTGGTCGGTATTCGGATGATCCTTCCATCCTTCAGTCGAAAAGCCTACACATTGCTATATCCTATGGTTCTTGACCCCTAAGAACAGCAGAAAAACGGCTACCTATTCCTGTGTGTTTTAAACCTTCATTTAAATACTCTTAATAATACTGTTCGCATATTTTCAGACCAGGTAACCATGTAGGTTTCCAGCCTCGACTCCTACATGTCAGTCTAACAGTTGGACTAGATCCTAGATTTCTAAGAAACGGGCGAAAGCAAGATCCGAGCGAGCGTCAATACTACGTCAACATACCTTCCATGACTTCCTCAATTCCTTATCTTATAGTACTTTACAAGGTCATTGTTCGGTAGAAGTATATCGTGTTCGACTTAGTGATGTGCTTTCTAATAAGTGCATGCTCCCTGAAGTCTTTAACGAACTTGCCAAGGCATATAAGTCAAGTTGATTGGCCGACTTGGGTGACCAAGAATGCATGTATGAACCAAGACATCTTGTTACAATGAAGGGGTTGTCCGCGGCTGAGCTAGTACTCGCTGTTAAAGACCCGAAAACCCGACATGGCCAGGCGGGTCAGCTGTATACGCTTGACACATGAGTTAAGGTGCATTTGGCGCTTCATAGATAATACAATCCCAGCTAGTTAAGGAAATTAGGAGTGCTGAGAGTTGGATCGTTCGAAGTCTTCGAACGAATCGGGCGTCTACCGTATCGGCGCAGGTTCCCGAAGCTAGAAGATACACTTCCTTTGGATGGGCCAGGCCAATTCCTATGCTGGGAAGAAAAATTACTAGGTGTGTAATTTGTGTACGAGAAGGGTCCACATGACCTCATCTCACAGTATGTCAATAACCAGAAGGTATCGATGATTCTATCTTGCAATAGTGCCTGAGGAAGTTCGCCAGTGGAAACTCTGACTCCAATCCTGAACCCTGTCTTCCCATCTAACGTTATCCATCAAGTAGCTTGGGTTATTGATGAAGGCCAATCGAGGAGAGCGCTATGAGTTTGAGTAATTAGTTTCGTGGGCAGTAAGACTATCCAAATGCGACATCACCCTCAGCTCTTCACCAAAGATTACTGTCAAATGTTCTCGTAATCTTCGTGCCACTGAACCGCCTTGATGAAGTTGTTAACAATACATCAATATGGGGTATTACCTAATTATTTGTCCTGGGTAACTCCATCCGCAGGTAGATGGTATATACGTCTTCATGCGCCTCGATCCCCTGCGGTACACTTGAAGATCCCGACATCAACTCCATCTAGACGATCCTCAATCTGATACTCCTTCGTTACGAAGCTTTAGGCTGTTCTATCGGCGGGCTTGGCACTGTCTCGATGTGAGTTTCCAGGTTATATAGAATGTAAAATTAACGATGAAGCATGCTGTAGGCTTAAGTCAGGTTTGGAAAGGCAAGTTCAGCCAAGCCATATCTGGCAAACAGATTGTAGCTGGGAAGCGAGACCTACAGGTCGGCTCATGCTTATGTATAACACAGAATGTACAACGATACACCTTTAGGGTGTGATTGGAATCTTTGCCTCGCGTCCGAGGCTCGACATCCCCAGGCTCCGTGCGTCCGCCAAATTGTAACCCCTGAATCTCGCGTGATCCCATCGAGATCTAGCTTCAGTCCGGACAAACCCGGATGCAGAGCTTCCTAATCAGGTATTACACCGGGGTGACCCGGCGACGCTGCTTCGGCCTCACATCGTTACACTTCAAGAAGCACTCACTTAGATACAAGTATGAAACTTATTAAGTCTAGCTATGTACTCCAGCCTACTAGATCCCTTCGGCTGTATTGCAATACCGTTACAGGCTCGTCAATATGATGATTCTACAGACATGTTCGCTTGATCCCAACCATCCACTACCTCCTCAATAAACATTATAATTAATATAGCTTTCTCTCGGTGAGTGAAATTTAGTGCCGTCCGTGGCCGTGGCCGTGGCCATGGTGGCCACCATGACCATAATGCCTTCCCGCGGGGATCTTGTCCTCTGGCACAGAGATCTCGTCTCCGTTCTCAACCTCCTTAGAGATCTTGTAAGAATCCTTCGAGTAATCGTCGCTCTCGAGCCACTTGGACAGCCTGCCCTGGTCGCGGTGACGGAAGCCACCGCCACCTCTGCCACCTCTGCCACCACCGTGGCCGCCGTGGCCACCATTGCCACCATTACCACCGTTGCCTCCATTACCCCCGTTGCCGCCATTACCACCATTGCCCCCATTGCCGCCGCTGGGACCTCCAGGGAGGACTTTGCTGCACTCCGTGAGGCTGTTGATGTTGTTGACGCCTAGCAGGCTAAGGCGAATGTACTCTCGGGCATAGTCCTATTCATACTTGTCAGTCCAGCATATTTGAAAGTCCATAGCACCACTTCTTACCTGGTTCCATCGGCCTTGTCCACCACGGCCAGCGAAGTTCTCAAAGTCAGGCTTCGTCACAGGGTGTTGCGCCAGGTTGATATCACTAGGGAACATATACACGCGTGCCGGTGTGTTGACCAAGCCAAGCGTCTGCTCGTAATACAACGTATCCCACACACCGGGCGTGCTATCCTGGGGATCACCAGCGCGGGTACGGTTGACAGTGTTCTGCTGGGAAGTGGTGTGCGCACCAAGGAGGGCGATCAAGCCGTGCGGGCCGATAGTCTTGTCCTTGAACAGCTGGATGAGTGAGGCAGCATCGGCGAAGGGGCTGGGTAGGAGACCATTCGGGCTGGGCGTAGTGCTGTCCTTGCGGCCGACCCAAGAGCGTACGCGAGGACCGAGAGGGCAGACGACGGTGGCAATGTTGGCACCCATCTGGATAAGGTCGGCCATGGTGACGGACTTGAAGCCGAGTTGGTCGTGGTACTTTTTGTAGACGGTCTGGTACTGGTCGCCCATATCCTGAAGACCGAAATTCTCGCCACGGGAGAGTTCGCCAGCAAGGATAAGAGATCCATCAGCACCACCGCCCTGACTCTCGGTTGCTAGTGACCAGCTGCCGGCGTCGTGGAAACCCATTCGAATCGCGAAACGCGCCCATTTGCTGCATCGACCCGATGAACCCTGGAACAACTGAACTAGATCATCTGAAATGTACTTCCACACGCAGCAGGTATCTTGGCGACATGCAGTGCTGTCTCTTTTGGGGACGTTTTGGTATCCTGCACTGCTCTCGGGGTTGCCCTGCCCTAGGAGAATGGTCTTGATATCTCTGCCGGACTGGGTGAGTTGTCGGTCACTGAGACTTCGGAGGTCTCCCAGGAGTTGGTTTGAGTTGAAGTTATCGGCTCGGGCTAACACATTGACTTCCTCGAGAGCCTCCTCCATGCCGGGATATGCCAGTGCTCCGGGGAGCTGGAGGGCCGCCACAGCGGCAGCAGCAATGTTGGTGAACTTCATGCTGTATTTTGAACTGAAGCAATTAAGGAGAGTATAAACTTATGAAAGAACGATTGGCTGTATGAAGTGAGTTTAACGAAAGAAATGTGAACAAGTTCACGGTTACGACTGAGCAGCTAGCGAGATGGGATCGTCGAGCCTGACCTCACATCACACCAAGATCGACAGGAACAACGGCTGAGGAGGGTGATGGGTTGATATATGGCTCGGCGGTCCCCAGGATCAAGAAAGAAACACAAGCTAAGCCCATTGACCGTCTTGGAGCCATCCGTATCCCCTGCTCGCTTGCACTAGCTCGTGACAGTGGGTGACATCGAAAGCTACCTTCGACGCAGAGGGCTGGCCAGGCGAGAGAAGCCATGGCGGTCAATTCTCGAAAACCCAAGTCCCTGGTCTAATTTCCCAAAGCGGCTATCACTCCCCTTGCACCGCCCAATACGACTCTACGAAAACACAAAGACGGGTACGGATTCACAATGTCTATGATTTCTAACAATAGCAATTGCAGATCGACGGCGCATCGTAACCGCGACTCGGAATGCAGACTGGCCAGATGAAGAACAACGCTGGACGTGGTGAAAGTGGAACGATCGCGTGCGAGAGAGAGAACTAAAGACGAAGTGATTAAACAGCCACGGTCTCGAATACGGTGGACATGGTTGGCTCAGCTGAACAGATCCCAGGTCGCGCGTGACGCCGTCGGCGATTGAGGCTCTCTGAGACCGTTAACTTTAACGAAAAAGGTTAATGAGATGGGTTGGATGGTTGTCAAATGTCCGATTTAACCGACTTACCGTCGGTGCGTTGCACTGCGGTTCCTGAGCTAGCAAAGCCACTTACTTGCGACAGAGACGTCGAGACCAGCGCCTTGCCAGGGGCTAGTAAAATTGCGCCTGATAGGGTTCTGATGAGGAGCCTCGCAGCATAAGGTGATGACTGCATTGGACCTAATTGAGTTGTTTTGACGGCGATATCGCCTGGCTCCCTCTCAGCGCTTACTTCCAAGACCCAAGAAAGCAAAAACCTCCAAACAAACTGATCATCAGGGGCTCCCAACGGCTCGGGCTCAAAGGTCGCCCAATCAGCAATCTCTCAAAGTAATAAATTGCCCGAGCGCGCCTAGACGGCACAATCCCTGCGCGCGCATCCCAGTTGTGGCGTCTAAGACCAAGCGGAAGACGAGCACCTGAAGCAGGTCATTTCACGGCCCCAATAGTTGGCGTCAAAACCATTGCTCAGGGGGCAACTGCTCCCACTTTCCGGAGGCTCCCGTCAGCTCAAAATATCGTCTCCGGAACCTGAGGGACGCATGCATCCCGGCTGGGAGGCCGCAGGACGAAGGATTCAAGGGTTCGCAGATCTGATCTCCTAGCCCGGGGGGTCCCACTACGGGACTCGGCAAACGGGCCAAGAGGCCAAGAGGCATGGGTAGATGAACTCGTGAATAAAGTCAGTTGGTCTATAATAACAACGGTTTTGTTCCAGAACATTTTTGAAGGACTAGAAGCAGGGAATTTCACCCCAAGATCTCAAACCCCGACGCCGCTGTCTTTTGTTAGACTACCCTATAGCCCTACGATCGTCAAGATGGAAAGGGGGTTCCTATCTACATCACGAGTACGGCTCGAGTTCACCACCAGGCTCACAGCAAATATGGAACTCTCTTCGGTTATTCCACACCTTACTGGCTTGCAGGCTTGGCTTCGTATCGGAGGCAGCCGAAACATAAACAATAACTAGGCGTTTTGATCCAAGATCGTCTGGATCAGAACTTCTATTGTTACTCGGGGAGCAACGGCTATACTATTGATATCCGTCTCTCGGCGTGGAAGTCCCGAAGAAGATAATGGGTTGCAGATCAAGTTGCACAGAATGCTTTTTATTTTAATCTCAGCGTTGACGTGTTCTCTGATGATGCAAGCCAGGTACAACCGAAAACAGGCACCAAGTTGATGTAGCACCACTCAAGGACCATCACATCACGTAAGGCAGCACCGGTGCTGAACTGAACGAAGGTTGGGAATCGAGCATAGTCTGTTGACCAATTTTTTACTATCTGAAGTTCACGGTACAGTTGAACAGGCAACAACTAGCGAGTGATTTGGTCGGCGTTGAAGTTCTGGCGATCTTTTGAGTAGGCTGTCTCACTTGAAGAAAATCAAGCGTCCCGACCGTGAAGCCTGCTCCTTTGTATATGACACCTTGTCAACCACTTCGCCATTACCATCCTTCAGAATAATCGAGCCACCTTTATTTGACAGCGCAACACCAGGCACCTCAAAGCCCTGCTGCGCCCCGGAAGCGGTCACTAGAGCGGTGCGAGGGAGCGTGTGAAACTCTCCCGCCTTGTTCTCAATTCTCCATCGTTCGAGGGAAATGTCGCCGCTGGATTTATTCTGTAGGAAAACTTTCTCCGGCTGGTCGATGTTGTCACGGCCGTCTGGATTCACGAGTGCTGCAAGAATCGACACCGGGCCAGGTTGCCTCGGCTGGTCTGGTTGGCCTGGAGTGCCACCGCCGTTACCGTCAGACCTGTCACCTGTGTTCGGACTATTGAGGAACGTAGCAAATGTATCCCCGTCAGGGTTTCCACGGCCATCCGTCTGAACTGTCTGCGAAGCGAAGGCGATGAAGAACGCCTCCCAATGCCCGTCCTCAAATTCCAGAATGACGCCACCGTCTTGATACGTGCCATTCTGACGAGTGAAATTCCCACCGCTGCCTTGGTTCATGTGGACATCATGAACTCCATCCTCGCTGTCGAACTGCTCCCCGAAGACGTACACAGTGGCTGTTTTGGCAATGGCATTCTGGAAGAAGGGTTCAATGAAGTCAATGATGTCGTTGTTGCCACCATCCACATCATGTGGGACAACGTGGCCTGCGCCCAAATCGACGAGGCCATCACGGAGAAGGTCAAGACTGTAGCGCTGGGGGTTCGTCCCGGAATTCAGTCCGATGTCATGCCAGCCTCTCTGCAAGGGGTGAAGACGCTCCCGGATGGGATGGTTGAAGCCCTGGATGAGCCAGTAGACGAGGCGAGAGTCATCTGATAGGGACTTGAGGTTGATAGCTGCTGAAAGCTTTTGGCTGGTGATCCCATCTTTGAAAACGAGGTGTCCGTGGGGGCTTATCTTGTCTTCGTGGGCACGCTGTACATCAAACTTGGTTGGTGTAGCTTTCCAAACTCCGTAATTCTTGAGAGGCATACTGAAATAGGAACAAGCAGTAATCTGGTAGAAGTAATAGCTTAAAGTTTTATGAGATCGACGATAGCGAGGTAGTAAGCCAGGCTAGTAATTTAGGACTCAACGGGAGAGAGATGAAGGGGGAGTATATATAGACGACAATCTCAAAACAGCAGAGGGAACATGTAAGCCCAATAGTCCACGCTGGCTATCGCAGCCCTACAGGGCTTTCCTCGATCGCAAGCGGGGGTGTTCATTCCTTCACGATGCGTTGCAGGTGCGGCTGACATGAGTCGGTAAGAGCTGAATATGATGATGGATCTTATTGGTAAATCAAAGGGAGGCAAACATCCTCTGGAGAATCTAGATGCCGCCTCTCCAGTCTAATGACCACATGGCACATCTCGAAGTGTAGCCTTGTAGGGTTCTATCGTGGGTGATGTCTCAAGTGTTGTTGCATTATTGGACGCCTGTCAGCGTGAGGCAACGGCAGCGTCAGCAGCCATCTATGTAATATATTTCGGCGGCCTTGGGTATTACCCCGCAACAGAACCCCTCTATCTTAAGTGATGGATCGTTTTGTGATGGACGAGACACCAATGCTGCTTCTGCTACTACAGGACTCTGTACTATCGTTTTGGAGGTACTGTTTCGTGTACATAGTAATTCGATTCTCACGTTCTGCCAACCTTTACACCGCATATTAAGGTACTCATAGGGATTCGAGTGATAGTCGACGATTTGGGAATTATTGAACCGATAGATCATGATGCCCTTCCTCGAACCTGACCAGTCAATAGCCCGGGTGCCACACCCAATCCCAACTTGTCACTCGGAACAGCAACCACTAATGCAAGCCTCCAAAGGTAAATCCAAACCAGCTAGAAACGCCATACAGACATAGATTTGTCTAGAATCCGGAGTAGAGGCGGGCCTGGTGACTGCTCAGCCAGCCCCTCTTCAGAGCTTATGCGCTCAGCCCTATTGATGTGAGCAGTCTAGGTTGTCACGTCACTTTCATTAGCTAGAAGAAGAATGAAGGCTTGATGATCTCGTAGGCTTAGAACTTGCGAGGATTATGATTTAGGGAATGGGAAGAATGTGTGCGTTTCTGTGGCGTTTCATGCTTTATGCTTAAAACTTTGTATAGTGTATCCTAAGATGCTCTCTCTATGTGCATGTTCTCAACTATGCCATCTTCCCTGCGTGTATCAGCTTCTAACATCATCTGACCCTGAAATTATGTAGATTATCCGTCATCTGCATAGCTGCCATCTATGAAAGGCCTAATAGATAAGCCCCAATAGACAGCGCCCTTAGATGACCCCCGCCTGTTCCAACACTCTCGCCACTCATAGTTTATTCTCTTGACCGTGAGATTCTCTTGCAATTGCAGATCCCTCGTTGCCCCTTTCACTTCCCTTCAGATCTCTCCCCCCTAATCAAATACGCAACACTAGTCCCCTCCCTCGTCCGACAAGGTCTCAGCCCAACAACCGCCTGAATAGCCCTAATCGCATAACTATGCACCGTCAGGCCCAAGAACACACCCTCATCCTTGTCCCAAACATCCTCTAGTACCTTCTGCTTCCTCGCCTCATGCTCCGCATCCGTCTCCGGGCTGTCCTTCCCCGCGAACACATCCTCTTCCGCGAAACCCTCCTCGAAGGTGTAGTCCGGATAATTTGCAGCGATCCAGGACTTTGGCCGCCGGAAGTCACACGTGTGAAGAGTTATCCGCTCGCGGAGGTTCTCTTTGATTGTAGGACGGAAAGGCTGGGAGTGATGGGTGAGGAGGGGCCGGAAAATGTAGTTGGTTGTTTGGAGGCAGCGTGCTAGGGGGGAAGTATAGATTGATGACGGCAGGGGAGTACCCGCAGCGATGAGATCGGTCCAGAATATGTTGAGGTCTTTGGCCTGTTGGATGCCTACTTCCGTGAGATGAGCGTCGAACCAAGTTTCATTCTCATCGCCATCCTCAAGCGCCCACTTGCGCTATTCCCTCAGATGTCTCAGCACTCATCCAAACTCGGAACATCAAAATAGGCACATATGTCACTCACCTCCCACTCCACTGTACCAACCTCCGCATGCTTCTTATTATGGTACCCCAGCCCATGCCTAGTGAGGTAGAGCACCTTGTAGTTCACATTCTCCGGGGAACTCTCGTTCAGCGACTTTACATACGCAGCCAGGCGTACCCAGTCCCTCTGATCTTGAGAATTGGGGTCATCCGAGGGGTAGGCTCGAGGGATGAGGCCAAGGTTGGGTTGTGTGATGACCTTCCCGAGTGGATATTGGTCTTCAATCTCAGCGAGGTCGATGAAGATTTGAGGTTCGGCTTGGAAGGCCCATCTTTGCGTCATGATCCTGCGACGGCCACGCTTGAGCCAACAGGTTTTACTGAGATGCGAGGATGAGGTTTTGGGAGTCTCTAGCTTTAAACCAGTTTGTGAATGAGAAGCGTGCTTGATTCCGGTTCTTTAGTCTATTTCTTGGGGTGCTAATTTAGGCAATCCCTGGTGGATCCATTAGCGATTCAGTCTCCAGTAGACAAAATTAGCCACATTGAGGCCTCTTCTTAGCTCTGATATTGTAAGGCTATTTCTGTCCCGCCCGGGGCCTTGCGATCTTGATTATCTTCGCTGTTTGCCGGCTCAATGTAGATTATCGCGGGGTTTCCGTAACATCATAATTTGTTCCACAGTCTTACTATTCCCACATAGGCCTTTCTGGATTGACTAACTTAAAGATATGATCATCTACGTTGAGATCCTAAACTTACTACTCCCAACATCCTAACATGAATCCCAGTGTCAATCCTGAACTCCATCTTAAACTCGATCCTAGCCTATTCCTGGAAACCTTTAATGTTCGCAGAAACTCCACTCTACATTCTTAAGGTTTCGCATTGTCTTTTCCTGCAACACCGTTCTCTCCGTCATTAACTGGGCCCGAAGCATCTTTGCCTCGTATTCTGAAATTGGAAACTCCATGCTTTTGACCACCATATCTGTTACCTCCGGCGGCAGCTTCCCTAGTCGCTCCGTAGGGATGACGTTCTCCGCCCACCATTGCTTCTGCTGCGGCGGCACATTGGCTGTGGAGATGATAGGGATGGCGGGGTCGACAAGGAAGAGTGCGAGGATCTTGCGATGCCCTGGCCGCGTCTTGTCGGCGAGTTCAAAAGGGCTAACGTGGTGCTGATATACGTTAGGGAAGAATAACATGCGATCGGCACGAGTGAGAACACTGCCGATGTTCTGCAGTGTGTCCGAGCGCGAACGAATGGCAAAAGTGCGCATGATAGACGAATGATCGTCCTGTTCGTATCCCAGGTTCATGGTCAACTCTTCTGCATTTCCGGGCGTGCGGAAGTCGAGGTGGCAGTCTGTGATATTGTCACAATCGTAATAGTATAACGCTGTTGAGCAGATATGCTCATTGAGCTGACCCTCAATATGCCAGGAGCCGCCATCGTAGCTCGGGTTCTCGGGCGTAAGGTGGATGTTGGCAAGCTTGACGATGACTTGGATGCGGGATGCATTGTTCAAGAAACCAGATGTCTTGATATCGCTAGCCTTCAGGCGGATGCGATCGTCAATTTTGGACTTGGGGTCTGGTTGACGTATCTGGTGAGTCTCGTCGAACCACTGCTTGTCAAGCCTTTCACGTTCAGAGCCTTCATACCACTCTTCTTCTTCTTCGTCGTCCTCTCGATGAGGAGGATCCTCCTCGTCGTTGAGAGGCCTGTTAATGGGGTAGCAACCCCAGCGACCTTCAGCTTCACAAATTTCAGGGGTAGTGCAATCTTTGCCGACTGTCAAAACTTTGAATCGCTGAACCCCGAAATTTTTGGGCCACCGGTAGACGATGTCCCAAGCGGGAAGTGCCTTCTCGATGATTTTCTCAATAACGGGATAGAGTGCTGCGTGCTTGATAGGGTGCGCGTTGTTAATGTAGCTTTCAATCTTGGGGCGCTCGCCAGTTAGGTCTACGTCACAGGGAAGCCACTGGAAATGCGAGGATAGGGTCTCAACTGGGTGATTTTGCCATTCTGATCGCCGCCTGCCTACTTCTTCCTTGGGGGGTTCCGGGATGATGTCTCCCATCCCACAGTGCTGAAGGCAGTTCTCGACGGTGATTCGTTTGTCTGGGAGAATGCGAGAGCGTCCATAAAGCAAAGGCCAGAGGGACGGGTGGACGAGGTCGAGAACCTTTTCGTCACTGCCAGGGTGCCAGTCTCTGCGGTCCGCTGGAACATTCTCAAAGGGAGCTACAGCGGCTTTGAGAGCTTCTTTAAGATCCTCGGGGACGAGTTTGTCGGATTTAATGGCACAGGCAGAGTAGTCCATGACGGGAATTAACCCTGTCTCCTCAAAGATGTCCACTTTCACACGAAGTTCTTCAATGCACTACCATGAATAAGCCTGTCAGTGGATGCTAACTTGTACATCTTTAGTTGAGGGTTGAGGTTAGGATTGCATTCACTCACAGAGTTGCCCATCTTCTCTGTAAAGCTGGCATGACGAACATAGACAGTCCAATCCATTTCGATGGCTTCCTTTACCCACTTTGCCGAGATTTCTTCATCTTTCACCTTGATCCACCAATCTGGCTTGTTGGTTATCTCCTCCATGAACCTGAGCATACAGACCTCGCGGATAGTGAGCGTGGCCGCGGCCCAGTCTTGTTCCGGATCACCAATCAAAACCGGGAAGCGGTCATCAGCCTTGGGCATTGAGCTCAATGGCAGGCCAAAGCCAGGGAACTTGGTAGGGGGGTCGGTGTTAGCCTGGGCCATCTTGTTAATCTTGCCTTTCGTATAAGGTACTGATTGTATTAGATGTGGAAGGGCGGCGGGGAAGGTTGTAATGTTAAGCCAGAATGCGAGCAATGGACCTTCATAAATATACTATGGAAGCCCAAACATCTTTCAGCTGAGTGAGATGAATAGGAGACATGCATCAGGCAGAACTCCTCGCCGCCTTGCGCTTGGCAGGGAACTACGAGCAGTAGCATGTAGCACCTATTTTCAGCTGAAGGCGCTCCGGCCCACTTCAGACGCAGCTATCACGCCAAAGGAAGGAGCGGAGCGTGAAGGATGAGATGAGCATCAGGCAGAGGCGCGCGCAGCGTGAACGCGGAGGCAACACGAAGTCACGTTATGCCATGAGACCCTCAATCTAAGGTAGGCTCCAGTCCTGCAAGCACACAATTTCCATCTTGTCGATGTTCCTCCTGGATCCAGGGTGTCGGGATATGCATCTCCGTGAACGGACTGACTAACCAGGGGTGAATGAGCTCATAGTGTGGGGAGAGAGCTATTAGCCTCGCTAAGAACTCCCTCTGTTTCAGTGGGGAGCCAGCAGATGAAAGAAAACACCGCTCATCTTGCCGACTTTCTGATATACATACCGTAAGGTAACAATTGAAGCATAACTAAGCCTATAAAATGAACTTAACATCATCCCTAAAGCAATATCATTACCTTAACCAAGAGCATCAGAGTCAAGGCATCAGTGTTTGTCATGGGTTTAGGGTCAAGAGAAGTATGATAATGAGGTCTATGTGCGGTGTATTTCTTCAAACGCTTTGGGGGGGGGGGGTCTGTGCCGTGGATGGGATGTCACGGGCAATCAATGGATTTGCCTAATCAAGTAAATTGACGAAACTCCCCAAATGGCATTAACAGACGCTTCACTCACAGTTAGGCTCATCGTTAAACTATAAGATGTTGAGGCAGTCCACGGCAAGCTCCTGCAGAGTCGTATTGAAGACCTGAACCACCTGAAAATACCGTTACAGCACCTAAGTTAACCCCTGAAAGCCCTGTAAAGCAGCAGCTTGGGAGCGGTCCGCCCTGCCGAGGTTCTCTATGTGGGGGATAAACCTACCCTGCCAATGCGGAGCCGGCCCCTCATTCAGACCCTGGCATCGAATCACATCCTCCAGCCGAGGCACTGGCGGCATTCGGGCGAGCAACGGGTACCTTTTATTTTGTTGCGGGCCAGGATTCGTTCGGCCAGCACTGCGACGGATGCTTTTGATGAGGCCATTCCTCCCCTTCTTTGCTCCTCTCCCTTCTGCACTATACATCTTGTTCAAATGCTGCACACTTCCCTCTGGCCAGCACCTCCACCATGACCGAAACCGCTGTCGAAACGTCCCCCGCCGAGGCAGTCTCCTCGCTGGCGACCGGCGAGCCTGTCATCGCCGATGTGCCCCCGGTGTTCCCTAAGAAAGCTCCGATCGGCGCCGTGCTCGCGGCCGCGCCGTCCAACTTCGATGCCTTCATCTCGCACCTGCACCGATGCACGCGCACGCGCGGCGGCACCGACGTCGTCCTCCTCTTCCTCACCTACTCGCTCCGTCTGACCGGCGCTGTGATCGATGGCCTCAGCCGCACCGCCCTGCGGCACTCAGCCCGCAAGCTCGTCGCGCTGCTCTACCAGCTGCCCCCGAGCTCGACTGTTGTGCTGACCGGCGCACCGGCGCCTCCGCTTGCTGCGCTTGCGATCAAGTTCAATGGCAGGCTACAGGCGCTGCTTGCTATGCTGGGCGAGTGGCGGACTATGAACCGCATGTGGGGGTTGATGGGCATGTACTTTGCGGCCAAAGAGCTCCTGCGCCGGAAACGCGCTGAGAAGGCCGAGGGCAAGCCCAGCGACAAGTTCAACACGGCCATCGAGGCTGGGCAGATCGCCTCCCTGACGTCCTACCACATCTTCGAGGCCACCGTGTGGCTCTCCAGTAAGAAGGTTCTAGCGTGGTCACCTAAGGCACAGGCCCGTATGTCGGCATGGAGCGTCAAGTCTTGGGCGGCGTATGTCGCCATGGATATAACGAAGATGCTCGTCGACCGGGCGCGAAAGAACAAGAGCGTTGAGGAGAAATCGGAGGTAGACGCTAAGTGGTATGCGGATTGGAACACGAATTTCTTGAGGACGTTGGCCTGGGCGCCGTTGACGGTGCATTGGAGTCTGCCTGGTGGGCTACTGCCCGAGATCGCGGTTGCGTTTTTGGCGGCGTATCCTTCTACTGGGTACATGCGTGACCTTTGGCGAGACACGGCGCAGTCTGTTTAAGCGGCGCATGTATCGGAAAGTAATTGTGATCTCGATGGCTCTTGAGAACTCTGAGAATGTGGCCATCGGATGGAAAGTTGGGGAAGCCCGGTCAACCTGGTGTGGTTGTTTCATGGGAAAAGTTCAACCGTGGGGAAAGAGACAATTATTAGGGATAACGACATGGAGGATGAGACGGGAAATGGTATCACATGGATACAACATAAGACATACAGGAGGAAGGATTGCTTCGATCGAACTGCGGCGACGGTTCTAGCTTCGGATTGAATATTTATACGCTTCTAGACAGATGGCCCGCATATATGGTTCCGTGTACATATTAAGGACCAAAAGAAGGGGGACTGTAAAAGAAGAAAGGCTCTACTCGGCGCATTATACAATCCTTCTACATTGACAACCTCCTGACCTCCTCCAACGTCCAATACCGCCTCATATTCTCCGCCCCTAACGTCTTCACCTCCTGATCCAGATGCGTCCACAACACGCCTCCCCACCCCTCCATCTTGCTCTTCAGCACGTCCATCTCAAAATCCACCTCCCGAGCCCGACACGCCTTCAGGTACGCCTCGAACCCGTCCAGGCCCGCATGGATCTCGCGGTGCTGCTGGATGAGCTCGCCGGCGGCGCCCTTGCGGAACTCAGGCATCTTCTTGGCGAGCATGGGGAAGAAGTAGGTCTCCTCGATGCTGTGGTGCGTGGTGAGGTATTGCGCGAAGAGCAGGCCTTCGTTGATGAATTGCTTGAGCGTCATGTTGGAGGGCCGGCGGTTGGCCGTGCAGGCATTCCAGAGGAGGTTCCATTGGGAGCGGAAGTGTTCGTGCTGAATGGTGATGTTAGATCTTACTCTTTACAACTCAAGTTCATCTCATTTCTTATTAGAGTGAGTTGCGAGGCAGGCTTCCTTACAAAGTAGTTCATCTTCTCGGCCAGGCGGTTATAGCTCTTGAACTCATAGTCGGACAGCGGCGGTAGATCTCCCTCTATCCTGGTGCTGCCATTCGCAGCCTTGTCCTCTGGAGTTGTCGACATGGCGGCTTGGTGGTAAGATCGTCGTAATACTGAGTCGCACCGGCTCGTCGCAAAGGGTATCAATGGTAAGAGAACAGGTCTAGATCTGGACGTCTGTGTATATGCGCTTCTTATGATGCTCTTAAAGACAGTCGCTTTCAATCGCTGATATCGCACCGGGAGCATCCTCTTCTCAACAAACTACTATTAGGAACAACGCTGAACGTTTAAAGCGATTCTCTTGTATCTATGAAAATTCCCATCTCTCCCCAGCCGGGACTAAACCAAACCCAGCAATCCCTCCCACCTTCAACGCCTCCCGCCACGAACAAGACACCTACCAGCCAGTGAGAAGCGGGTCATCTGGCCGTTAGCAATCATGACAAAGTCGCCGAATTAACGTTCCTTGACGCGCGCGACTTAGTCATCCACCGTTTTCTGGTGTTTTGGGACTCGCAGGAGGCCCGGGTCGTCGCGCGCGAAGTGCAGCCCTGGTGGGGAGAAGCGGCATGGACTTTTACTGGCTTACGTGGGTGTCGTATTGAAGCTTTCTTGGCTGTTAGCCGGAAGTTCGAGGTGAGGCTCGGTAGGAGCAATTATCTTCTATTAACCCGCGGAATTAGGCCGAACACAGATAGAACCCTTAATATCAGTATCCTTATGTCAAGATAGCCCGTGATTGAACCCCGCGGTTTCTTACATTGCACATGCTTCTTCCAAGATATTTTCCCCAGACCCCTTCTACTCCGGAATTAATCACCACGCCATAGCCGGAAGATGGCATGTTACCACTCCAAAATAGAATGAGAATCTCAAAAGATGATCTTATCTCAGCAGCCATCTATGCGTGTCCTCGGCCAACGTTTCTTCCCCTAGTTCCTATTTGACGCCCGGCACGGCGTCGGTAAGAATCCCGAACCGAGTGCGGGTCATCCTCGCATCACGGGCTATCCTCCCATTGCGGACTATCCTCGCATCGCGGACTCTGGGCATTGTCCGGTCCGGGACTACATATTGTACTCTCTAAGGAGGTTGAAGAAGGTTGCTAACAAGTGAATGTGATCACTGGTGAGTGCCGTCTTAGCAGATTTTCCACACATGTAAGTTTGCACTCTCGACGTAAACTTAGGTTTCACATAAGCTCATATGGCAGAGTAAGTAGGGTTATGATGAAGCAGATACAATAGCCCAACGTGTGAAGAAGGGTAACCATTAACACATATCGTTGCGATTAACATCATGTGAGTAGTATTGTCCGAAGTCACAGATCATGCCTCTCAGATGCCTTCACCTCTTCAGAGACACGTACTCGTAGATCCTTGAGAATGGGCCAAGTCCCTATAGAATAGAGTATTCCACTCTTCTGACCCGTTATCCCAGAACTCTAGTAGTTATGTCATACATCATACAACTTAGTATGGTTGGCTATCATCTTCACACATGGTAGAAACCAGGACCATAGAGCAACACTGACGAGTTCTATGTATTCCTATCCGTTTCAACCTAGTGACACGTAGCGAGTTGCCTCCGCATCCTCGCCTTTTTCATTAAAGCAACCATCCCATGCAAAATGCAAGCAACTAGACGCCTCATCTCGAACATACCCAGCCTATCCCCGGACCGCAGCACCCAGCGCTCCACCTGTGAATTGTGTGCCACCGGCTTGTCGCTGGGTATTGCCGCCTGCTCGCGGGCCTCCTCGGCCACCGCCCCGGCCTCCTCTGCCTCCGCCACGGCCTCGGCCGCCTTGTCGCTCAAAGGCATTTGAGGTGCCTTGTGTTCGCTGCTCCAGAGTGCGCTCGTTGGTCTCGATGAGGGCGCTGGCCTTGTCGGAGAGCGCAAGAGCAAGAGATTGCAGTCGGCTAAGCTCGACTCCCTTGCGGAAGATGACAGTTGAGGTAACCTGGTCGAGAGAAGCAGCCAATTCTTCGTGGCTGATCATCTTACTGACCACTGCCGCCACCTTGGTAGCATCCAGCTCGAACATACTGCTGAGAGTTTCGGTAGAAAGGGTGTCGTAGAAGGGGGCGTAGGTGAAGAGATATGTTCGGAGGCCCTCCTCCTGGATCTGCTTGGAGAGCATGGTCTTGATCTCCTCAGCGTTGGGCATCAACTCCCAGATCTTGATGCTGTGGATGAAGTTGGTCGACTTCTTCCATTCACCAGCCGCCAACGCCTTGGAAGCCTGCATCACATGGTCTCGAGTGTTCTCAGGAGGACCAGTGAAGATTTGCCTCTCGTGGTACTCGAGCATGCGTCGGTAAGTCTTGCTAATGACTCGCTTCTTCACATCGGGCGAAGAGCCGGTCTGTGCCAATAGCGGGATCTCCAACAACATGCTGCAGGTAAGGTACACGCACTCTAGTAGCTCGAGGTTGATGTGCATGTGGAAAGGCAATTGTCGTTGCTTCTCCAGGCGCTCCTGCTCGGGAGACACCTGGTTGTATCGCTGCATCATCACACCCTGAGCCAGCAGCTCCTTCTGGCGACCACTACCGCAAATCTCCTGAAGGGTGTTCTGGGCATCGTAGACGAGACCCTTGCGGAAAGCGCAGAGACCAACCTGCACCAACGTTCGGTTGTACAGGATCTGGCTAAGGACGTCGAAGTTGGGAATAGTCTCCTGAAGATGCGACATCAACATCATGTCACGAGCCTTGTAGTACTCGCCATGCAGGGCCAGGAAGTATACTTGGCACAGCATTGCTCGAGCACGGATAATGCCGTCGCTGTTGCTGAACAGGTAGTTGCAGAGAACGTTGACCAGGTTGCCTGCATCCTGAGCCTGGCTTCGGGGAGTAATGATAGACTCGATGGAATCACCAACAGACTTCCAGCAGTTCTCCTCAAAGGTCTTGACAACCTGAGCGGGCTAAAGATATATAAGTCAGCAAATGCGCATGGATCTCAAAGATCATGGAAACTTACCTTGAAGTAGACGTGCTCTAACCGGCGCATGACGATTCGGTTCACGCTATCTTGGGGGATGTCAAGAGCCTCGTCCTTTCGGAGGAACTCATAGTACAGGAGACCGCGGAAGATAATGTTGTACAGAGCACCCTCATCCTGTAGTCGCTCAATGTACTCGGAGGTGTGAGGGTCGATGCTTTGCAGAGAACGGACAAGTTCATCGTCAAGTCTCTCAATGTACGACACGATGCTGCCAGGAACCTTGATGTACTTCTCGCCATCCTGCAAAGTGGGAGGCTTGTCATCGTCATCCCACTCCTCGGCATGCTCAACGACCACGTAGTCGTGGTTAGCCTCAAGAACCTGGAGGAGGGTAGATAACTCCTTCTCGGCAGCCTTCCACTGGTCGAGAGGCATGGCACTGGCGCCACCGGAGGCAACGTCGAATCGGGCAGACACTAGGGTAAGGAGAACTCGGATCTGCTGGTAGGGGGTGTTGGCGATCTCGTTCAACTTCTCCATAACCTTGATTTGTTCCAATCGATCGGTGTTCTTCTTGCCACGGGACTCCAGAATGCCTCGGAGGTGCTTGAAGATGCTCTCAGGGGTATACTGGAGAGTTCGGCCGCCCTTTCCAACAGTAGCGAAACCCTCATCATCAATCTCCTGGTTGACGGGCTCAATATCGAACTTGGTAGTTTTCTTGGCTTTGG
Source organism: Nectriaceae sp. PG4201 (assembly GCA_023628695.1). NCBI lineage: Eukaryota > Fungi > Ascomycota > Sordariomycetes > Hypocreales > Nectriaceae > Nectriaceae sp. PG4201. Next base: position 883,264 of record JAMAKE010000006.1, read on the forward strand.
GAGCGGGCTTGATTTCTTCTTCCTCAGAAGACTCCATGTAGGCATCCTTGTCCTCCCGGTAGGCATCGATTTGGGTCTGGTATTCCTTGTTGGTCTTCTTGATCTTTTGCTTGACGGCGTTCAACGCTCGGGCTTGGGTGGCGTTCATCTTCTTGGGGGTGACCTTCTGCTTGGCTAGGGCCTCGTTCATGAAGTCCTCGAGCTCGGCGAGGATTCGGATGTAGGACTTGGGGGCCTTGGAGTATTGGAGCTTTGCGACTTGTCGGTTGAGCTTGTCGTATTCTGTATTGCCTCATTAGCACTTTGTCTTTCGATTTTTGTCTCGTCTTCGATTATAACATACCGGCTGAGATGAGAGTCCAGTCGCCGTTCTTCTGGCCGTTCTCAATCTGCTTGATCGAAGCCTCCAACTCATCGAGCCGCTTGTCCTTTGCACTCTTGACCTTGCCTCGTACTTCCTCATCGCTTTCCTCGTCGTCGGAGCCAGCACCAACCAAGAACTTGTTGGCTCCTTTCCCCCCCTCCTCGTCGCTAGAACTCTCATCGCTGTCTTCCTCGGAAGCCTCATCGGAGTCCTCCTCAGAGTCCTCCTGCTGCTCCTCCTCCTCCTCCTCAGAGTAGAGCTCCTCCTCGTCGCTGGAGGAGTCGGTCGAGCTGTCGTCGCCGCCGCGGAAGAATCGAGACATTTTGGCGAATTTCTTGAACGCTGGTTCTTGAGCCGTGAGTCAAACTCGCGAGGTGCGTTGCGCGGGGTTGTTTCGACCAGGTGAAAATTGATGATTTTTGGTGGGAGGTGGGGCCTGCGCCTTGGGGCTTAGCGATTTGCCAGGCCACACACTGCTGATAGCGATAGCGGGATGTCAAAGAATCGGCTTAGGTCAGCGGGTCGCCCCTGTGCCGAGCTCACATGCTGACAGTCGGCTGCCGGCTGTCGACAGCTGCTGGCTTACCGCACCTCTACCGGCCGTTAGCATCCGCGGAAAAAGACGGGGTACTCCGTTTTGCCCACCGTCCACGGGCCGAGTTTGTAAACCGCAGAAGAATTTCTAGACGGAACTGTTATTAGTTCGGCATCTTGGATTTCTCAGCAAAACCTCCAGCACCTCCGCAACACTTACCCTTGAGCCATAACAGTTGCGATGGCTCGAATTCGTTGCGCAAATGCGCCATCAACGGCCAGGTCATTCCTCCAACTCGCAAATCGGTCCTATTCAACAGCTGCAACGCAGACCTCTACGCCCCTCGAGTTCCTCCTTCCACGATGCGCATCTACCTCTGCCTTCGCAACATCCGAGGTCTCTGCCGCAAAGTCGAGAGCCCAGGCTCATGCGCGAAGAACGAACGTTTCACACTCATGGGGGTTTACGGTTCAAATCCCATCGAGGCGACATTTCGCCACTTCTTCGATCCGGCAGCAGACCCGAAGTATTCTAAACACGCAAAAGGATGAGGATGGGAACGAGATGATGCTGGAAATTACTCCTCGGGCTGCCAAGGTACGTCCTGTAACACGCGGTTCATGCGATGGTAATTGACAACCCGCAGCGGTTATCACAGATTATGACCAAGGACTCAAACCCGAACCTTGCCCTCCGCATCCAAGTCGAAAGTGGTGGCTGCCACGGCTTCCAATACCTGATGAGTCTTATCACACTACCTCCCAAGGGTGGAGAGGAGTGGGCTTCCGTTGTTAACGAAGACGATACCATTTTCCAGTTCCTTCCGGACGACGCAGATCTGAACTCAGCATCGGAGGAAGGACCGAAGATTATCTTGGATGAACCGTCTCTCGACCTCCTCAAGGGAAGCAAGGTGGATTTTACAATGGAGTTGATCGGGTCACAGTTCAAGATCGTGGACAACCCCTATGCTACAAGCAGCTGTGGCTGCGGTACGAGTTTTGACATTAAAATGTAATAGTAGGTGGACAATATTCTGCAAGACCTGGATGTATTAGACAACAACCCCTCTACATGTACCTTATACTAGATGCATTACCAATACCCTGCCCCGATTAGACTCAATATGGGCGTAAATATCAAAAGGCGACTTGGCTAGATGGAAGCATTCACAATGGCTCAGTATCATGGGAATCACAGTTAAGGTTGGCAACTCGAGTGTCATTCATCAAGGTATCAATTGCCACATATCCCTTTGTCATGATAGAAACGCCGAGCAATCAAATGCTGCAACCAAATGCATTTTTTGGGTCCTAACGACCAACCAGCCCATTATAAACCATTCCGGAAACCCTTTTAGTTCATCTGGCGGATGAGAGCGTTGATGGCCTCCTCACGGTTGCCAAGGTCACCACCCTCAATGAAGTGCTTGAACTTGCGGGGGCGGAAGCCACCGTTGGGGTTGGAGAGCTTGAAGGGCCACAAGAAGTTGGCGGCCTGCTTGAAATTGGGGCCGACGGTGTAGATCTCGTGGATGAGATCCTCCATACAGACAATGCCGTACTTGCCGAGGTTCTCCTCGATGATGGAGTTGTCGGTAAGGGCAACACGCTGCTTGTTGACCTTTCCGTATCCTCGCTTGTAGACGAGCTCCTTGACGGACTTCAGGTTGGGGTAACCATAGGCGATCCAGGGCTCGACAACCTTGAGCATCTCAGTGGTAGCCTTGGTGACCTTGATGAAGACACCGTTGTTGATCTGGAGGAGACGGAGAAGTTGGAGGATCTTGCGGGGCTTGGGGGGCATCTTGTTGATACCCTTGATACGGACGACGAAGATCAACTTGGCCTCAGCGGGGATGTAGGCAGAGTCCTCAGACTTGGCAACGCGGTGAAGACGGATCTTCTCACGCTCCGCATCGCGGTACTCCTTCACGTACTTCTCAGCACGCTTGAAGATGACACCACGCTTCTCCTTGTTGGCCTGTGTGTAGACAGTTAGTCCACGGTCTCCAAACTGAGTGCGAAGAAAAATGGGTAATTCGGCAATGTCAGACCCGAAAGAAGGTATGTTTATCAACAGCATCGACCCGTAGGTCTAGTCGACAAGGTATGTTGTGCATCATTATGCCAGGGGAGCAGATGAGGTAGCACTTACAGCCTTCTTCTTCTCGACGGCATCGGAGCGCTCAGCGCGGGCCTTCTCCTGAGACTTTCTCTTCTTGAGAAGAGTCTCAGGGACCAGGATCTGGTCGTTGGTAGGGACGGTCCTACAATCATCAGATTAGTTCGCAGTCCAGCATACCATGCTGGTATGAAGCAGAGAGCGCCGGTGCGAGAATTGTTGCTAATGCACCATTCTCTGCTTTGGCTAACTCGAAAATGAATTTGATCAGTGAGACAGGAAGTTCTTGGTAACTATTTTCCCGAGGAATTTTCCCTTATTCTCTCATCCGACAACGCCCCGAACAGTTGTTCAGGAAATTAGAGTCGAGAGCGAGTTGCAGAAGAAGGCATTCTCAGCCCATTGCAACCGCCAAGACGACAATGAATTTCGGAGAGAAAATTTTCATCTTCATCTCCAACACCCCAGGCAACATCTCTCAACACACAGGCTGTATTCCAAGCCTAGGCAATTGAGGGAGAAGCCCAAGAAAGATCGAGCTGGCAGGTCAGCGTCTCCAAGGAGAACGCGACTTTCCAGCGAGAGGACCACGACAATCTGCAAAAATCTCGAAACCGGGCATCCGCCCATATTCGCATGCTTAGGGAGGAAGCACATACGTAGCACCCATCTTGTCGGCGACGGCTGTTGTTGGAGTCGGTTAGTGATTGTCGGTCGGTGAAGCTGGTGGTGTGGAAGAAATCTCAAGGTCCCTTTTTTTTCTTCAAACCGCTAGAGGAGGTTGGTCCCGCACCGAGAAAAGCTAGGGTAGGGCTTTCTCACTGCCCACCAGAATTATGTGCGTTTTTCTGCCGCATGCGACCGCTCTGCGCCACCTCGATCACCGAATTGGCATCGTGCCTGGATGAACCAGATGTTCATGCTGGCATGAAGAGTGGCTGCATCCATGAAATTACTCCTAATCCTTCCGACTCTACCCGCCGAAGTATTATTTGATTATCAGGCTTCTGCCACCAGCTTTTACGGCATTAGAAAAACACAAGAAAAAGGCTCTCCCCGTTACATTAAATATTCTCCTTGAGGGCCCTTTTGTGATACCTTTAAACTAGTAAATGAACACGAACGAGGGTATGACGGATTCTCATTCATGTTCTAGCAAATTGTCTATGTCTTCCCTGGGATATCCATTCAACTCCACGCTCAGCGTAAATGTCAAAACTCGAAACTGTTTACTTATAGCCCGGTTTAAGAGTCCACATACCCCTTCCTGCACCACTTGCTTTGTTCAAGACGGCTACTCTGTCGAGCGCAGCCTTGAACTCATCACTCTGCTTCTTCCCTGGGCAGTACGTGTTGAAGTGATCCACAAGCATCTTGCTCGGAACTTTCCCACCGTGTCGGTTTATAAAAGTCTTAATCATTGCCATAAAGTCCTTCGCCTTCAAGTTACGGTCCATGCCAGGCGTTCCAGAACGGGAACTGCTCGCGCTTCCGCCTTCAAGCCCTTGCCGCTCCGCGAGATTGCTCAAGATTCCTGCCGAGCTTGGTCCGCCGCGGCGGCGGTTGGCTCCTGGTCGACCAGCTTGGCCTACCTCGCCAGTCCAAGTGACAGTTCCTATAGGGACTCTTCGCGCCTCTACACCTGCTTGCCGAAGATGTGCGGCAGCCTGACGTGCGACCTGGTTGGCTTCGTGCCGAAGGACACTTATATCTGCTTTTGCCTTCTGTGGACCATTGACGATCTGCTCATGGTCATATGCACTGTTGACAGAACGCGCGAAGATGCCTTCCAGCATTCGCTTCTCGTCATGCGCAGTCTTGTCTTCCTTAAACTCCTCCATCGCCGCAACCAAGCCTAGGTTCTGAAGTTCTTTCCCTTCGGCATCACCAGCATTGGCGTCGTTGCCGACGGGCCGTGATTTTTGAACTTCACCTCCTATGCCAGCACTAGCTAAATCAACCTCTGCGCCTCTGAAAACCTCGCTTCGCTGAGCACCTGCATCACCAGTCGTATTGAAGCTAAAAAGGTCGTAGAGATCAGAGAGATCATAGGAGCTGCGCTGCTTGGGGTCCTTCAACACTTTGTTCGTAATGAACTGCTTGAAAATTTGTCGATGATAGATCTTTTCTTCGATCGTCCCTTCAGTCATCAGACGGTAGATCTTGACCGGCTTCGTTTGGCCCAATCTCCAAGCTCTTTCGCGTGCCTGGAGATCTGTAGACGGGTTCCAATCGGGATCAAAGATGATGATTCGGTCCGCTCCAGTGAGGTTGGTTCCCAACCCGCCAGTTCGGGTAGTCATTAGAAAGACGTGAATATCAGGCGTCTCGTTGAATCGATCGATCATGGGTTGTCGCTGATCCACTGGCGTCTCACCATCCATTCTCACGTAGGAGATACCGCATTCTCGAATACACTTTTCAATAATATTAAGCATTTGCTTCCCTTGCGAGAAAAGCAGGGTCTTGTGACCATTTGGAATCATGACCTTTTGGAGTAGATCTTTTGTAAGCTGCAACTTCGCAGACAGCTTAGGGCTCCCAAAGTCGTAACCAGCCTTACTTCCCAGGCTTTTGTCCAGAAGATCTGGATGGTTACAGATCTTGCGAAGTATGTCAATGCCGTAGAGCGACTGTCGTCTTCGGTTCAAGATTGCTGAGACTTCGTCCGACTTGATGAAGGTCTCGTATGCACTACGTTGTCCATCAGTCAGCTTACAGAAAAGAACTTGCTCAGTCTTTTCAGGAAGATCGGCAGCAACATCGACTTTCAAACGCTGAAGCAGGTACTCGCTGATGGTCTCTTTCAAAGCCTCCGCACACTTCTCTGCCGTCATAACCTGAAGGTTCGAGGCATTCGCATACCCGCCTTGCCGAATAGGGATTTCGAACTGCGCTCTGAAGTTGACCAGAGTCCCCAAACGCATTGGGTAAATGAAGTCAAACAGAGACCAGAGCTCAGTCAAGTTGTTCTGGACAGGAGTTCCTGAAAGGATCACACGGTTCGGCGTGTTCAACTCCTTGCAAGTGACTGTGATCTCAGCATTGGGGTTCCGTATCTTGTGTCCTTCATCTAGGACGGCATAGTCCCACTGAACATTCAACAGCTCCTCAGCATACGTTTGCAGCCCAGTGTACGTCGTGACTAATACGTGCCCGTTTTTGACAACATTATTAACGATTCTTCTCGCAGCCTTCTCTGATTTGCTCTCAATCGGGCGATAATGCTCCAAGTCGTACTCATCTTCGAATTTGGGGTTCATCATTCCGGTACCTGAAGCATGCAAGATCGATACTCTGAGGGGCGGCCACCAGCGATGAAACTCGCTCACCCACTGTCGAAGAAGGGTAGCGGGAGCCACAACGATGACTGGGCGGCGGAGCTTTTTGCTATAATGCAGTGCAGCAATAAATGCAATCAGTTGGACCGTTTTGCCCAGGCCCATCTCATCACCTACGATGCCTCCAACGCTTTGCTTATATAATTCAGCAAGCCACTGAACGCCAGTCTTCTGATATCCAAATAAGGACGGGTGAATGTCCCCAGGCAGTTTGAGGTCGTCATCGAAATAGTGATTTGGAAAATCAGGGGCAGGTTTGAACCACTCCTCTTCCTCTCCATCGCTGTCCTGGGCTCCAACATTAGGGTCGGTGGTCTGTCGACGTGCTCGCCTTGCCCGGCTTCTCCGGTCGACCCAATTGTTTAACCTTCTCTTGTAATAGGCCTCATTTCCATCATCCAGCTTGCTTAAATCGATTCGTTCCTGCTCAACAGCCTTGGCCTTGGCCTTTTTCTTTCGACGTTCTTCCCGGATGAGATCATCCTCGGTCCCTTGCTGCCATATTGCCTGATCTCCTGCTTCCGATTCAGAGGTCGCCTCAGGTTCAAAGTCCGCAGTGGGACTGCGTTCTTTCTCAACTCGCCTCTTCTTCCTTGGACGAAGCGAGAACTCGCTTTCAACCGTGACGCCGGTTGGCTTTGCAACCTCAGGTTCCAATTCATCAGCAAATCCAGGTCGTCTGAGTTGTTGGTGAGATGTGGGACCCTCGCTATCACCGCCAAGTTGCTCTGCAGCAGCCTCTTCCTCTGCATCTAAGATTGTATCGGCAAGTTGCCCCTCAAGCCCCTGAGGGCGTGGACCACCGACTTTAGCAAAAGGAGTGATCTTTCCGGTTCGGATGAGATATTCCCGATGGCTCTCATTTGGCAGCTTCTTAGACTTTGCCTGCTTGGGGTCCTCCAAAGGGTTCTCCTGGTGTCGTTTACTGATGCGTGCTCGGAAATCAGAGATGTCACTATTGATTTGTTGAATTTGCTCGTCCAGCTTGGAGATCTCTTTTTGAACATTTCGAGATTGATATGGATTTCCAGATACCCTCTCTAGCCGCTTCTCCTCTTTGTCCAACTGGAGTTGAAGCCGATGTCTCGTTGCCTCCAGTTTGTCGATGCGGTTCTGATCCTTCTTATCTTCCGCTTCCATTAAGGCAGCATTAGCCTGTATTGTAATATCCCGTTCCAAATCATTCTGATCACGCACGGTTCCAGTCAGATTCCTCAGGGCATCTTCCTCATTCATACCCTCCGTATCAGGCAGTGGCTGGTCCTCTTCCTGGGTTGACGCTTCCTGCGCTGCGGCAACCATCCTGCCAAGCAGGTCGGCCCGGTTCTCACCCGGATTCTCGGGGTTTCCTTCATCTAGAGTCATGTTGCCGGTTTAGTATGAAGGGTATTTGTTGAGGAAGTGAAAGGCGAGTGGCTCGGCTCCCGCAAGGCAAAGTCTGGCGTGATGGGCTCAAGAAAGCTTCCACGGTCGCACGCCGCCCTTCAGGATTGGGATTCAGGTCGCAAGCGCATGGATTCGGCAGCCCACACCTCAGGCCGCTCTCAGGCTTGACAAGTGAGAGTCCGTGGCAATGAGAGTTCAAGGTTAAGACCGTGAATCTGAGAGATCTCCCTAGATTCCGGCGAACCAACTCTCTTTCGTAGTGACTCGGGCAGCAAATGGGACGGTACCTAGACGGATAGCAGGCGCAAATGCCTTCAAAAATATCCTCAAGGCCAGGCTGAAGCCAACTGGTGATGTGAAAAGTTGATGTTGTAACTAAAGCTCGACTGGCAATGACGCACGGGAAATAGGTGAGCTGGATATCTAAGGGCGTGCTTAGGTGACCAGGCACGTGCTGTGATTGGTTGTTGAAGGATTTTTCTAGGCAGTGACGACCCGCTAAGCCACAGCTAGCCTTGTCAATGGGGGAAGCAAGCTCCACTAACATGGGTTGCCACTCCACAGTTCAACAGCCGCCACCCAACTTCATCTCATCTTAAGGTCTCCCAAACGTAACAAGATCTCGAAGTCTAAGATACAAGTCCCTCCTCTCTATATAAATTTCTTGAAGCCACAATCACCCTCATATTATTTGGGTCCCCCCCGCTTCGATACGCATGACTTGAGGCCCAGAATACCCTATCTCTTGCGTCTAACTTCATCCCGACCCAACTCCGATCCTAAGCCGATCCTATCCTAAACCCATACCACGATTCCCTGCCTCGAGCAATCTCTCATTTCTCACAGACAATTGCTGATTTGAAGAGAAATAACTTGTCTCATTGGTTCAGCACAAAGCATCTGGTAGCTGACAAAGCCCCACTACAGGCATCGCCTATGATGAGGCCAGTTGTGAAGGCAGCCCTTAGACTTTGGATGCTAAGTTCTTCTACTCACACACATAGCCGCACTTTTCAAACTTTTGCAACCCGAAAGATGCATTCTCAGCAACCTTCGTGGCTCCAATCAATATTCGATGACTCGAATCCAGCTCCCCGACTCTTTGCATGGGATCAGTCAAATATTGAGTCGAACAATGGTCCTAGTCCTTCATCTGATCCCAAGAGTGACCTAGATCGTCGCATATTCGTACTTGGGGTCGGTAACCTCGGTCGTCTTTTTGCAAGCTCTATAGCTCAAGCCCCAGACCGTCCTCCCATCACTCTCGTCGTTCACAGGAAAGAGCTGTTGACACAGTATATTGCCAGCGAAGGCATCGAGATCCTCCGCAACGGCACCCTTGAGAAGCTAAAGATCTTTGGCATCGAATGGTGGACGGAGACTCCACCGGACTACGGTCCTGTGCGTGAGGTCTCAAATGGAATGAAACTACGAAATTTGATTGTAGCAACGAAAGCGGCTGCTGCCCTACCCCAAGCCGACCGAGTCCGGCGATATCTCGACCAAGACAGCACTGTTGTATTCGTTCAGAATGGCATGTCCAAACTCTGGCCACCTCACGGGCTTTCCTATGTTTCACATCGATACAAAAACGGAGATGCTCCTAATTTTTTTGCATGCGTTACTACACACGGCGTCACTTCCCAAGGCCTTTTTAAGAGCTTTCATGCATCACAGGCCGACGTTGCCATTGGGCCGGTTCTTTCCAAATCGAACCAGGATTACTTGACAAAGCAGATCATCGAAGCACCTCACCTTGACGCAAGGTCGGTTCCAAGGGCGGAGTTCTGGGTATTACAGCTAGAGAAGCTGGTTGTCAATGCTGTAATCAATCCCCTGACCGCCATCTTAGGATGCAGGAATGGAGCGCTGTTCATAGAGCCCAGTGGCGTCATTGAGACTGTTATCGACCAGTTGCTGGGTGAGGCAAGCAGGGTTCTCCAAGCTCTTGTTAGCCATAAGAGCAGTGCAGGCATCATTGCTGAGCAGCTCTTGGCTCTAGGTCCCCGGTCAAGCATCGCCATATCTCAGCAGGACTTGCTTGAAAGATTTTCCCAGCCACGACTAAGGGACTTGGTTTACAAAGTCGGTCACAAAGTAAGGGAAAACACGAGTTCTATGCTGCAAGACGTACGGGCTGGGAAGCCAACGGAGATCCGGGATTTCAACGGTTGGATAGTCGAAACTGCAGCCTTCCTTAACCAGAGTTTGGATGTAAGAGGCCATCAAGCGTTGATTGACTTGGTCGAGTCTGGCAAGAAGTTAGATGTTGACCAACTCGGCGCATACTTCCACAGCTCTGGTCGTATCTCTTGATCCAGTCAAAAATTTCAACCCTGGGCTGCGATTAATCCTCGACCAAACGATACGCTTGGGCTTTCTGAACAAATAAATTACTCCAACGGGACTTACCTCTTAATGCACCCGGTCAATTGTCCTCAGATTTGTCAAGTATCGGACTGTTCCAGCCGTACGTGAAAGAAGCTCGGATAAGCTTGGCCGAAAGCGAATCAAGTCCGTCTAACTCATCCTAGCTCGATCTTTCATTCATAGTTCCTATCTCTTCCAAGCTGAAGCTTTGATTCTGCTGCACCTATCAAGAAGCCGCCGATGCATTGTCAATACTGCTACTCCATCACTGCGTTCAAGGATACCCCAGAGCTAAGGCGCGGGTTGGCGTTAGGACCATCCAGTGTTTACTACATAGACCCTAGCGTCACGAATCTTTCACATTACTTCAATCATCTACAAAAATCCCACTCACTAGCTCTACCTAATCATCGCTTAACCCCATTCTCCACAAACTAGACTCACCAGGGTTCACGGAGGACTTTTTGGAAGAGGATCCTTCTCTTTTTGTTTACTGGAGTCTCCCTAGGGAGCCAAATGGTAATATCACGGTGTGATATAGGGTCTTAAGAGGGTCATTATCACACTGATGACCACAGCAACGAGCGCTTGGCAAAACCACTGGCACGGATGCCTCCCCCTTCGAACCAGGACGTCCTTGCCATGGTTCGATTTTCAAGTAGCTTGTGGATCTGGCAGGCGGATCGACAGCCATCGGTTCCAAAGTGTGCGAAACAGTACCACTCTTCCCTGCTGGCGCTTCATCGCAAGGAACAACCGCCCCGAAACTTCAGATCGGTTCGCGTTTTAGCGTTTGAAACGCGGCCGTTGGCAGTGGAGGCGGGCGTATGCCCGATTGGTCTCCCTGTACCTCCTCTTCGAGACTGCGGAGGTCTCTTTGGCATGGTCCCCCTACCAATTTTTGACGATGCGAGAGGATGTTCCTTTAGCGATGAGAATTGGCGATCCGAAGAGGCACGTTTGGCCCGACTTGGTGCAACACAGCATGCTTGATGCAGAAGGGCCTTAGAACTCTTCACCGCAACCAAGCAAGACGTTTATGGAGGAGCTCGCGCGTCTGTGACTCAACCCGTGAACCTGAGAGTTAGATACGGTAACTCATCTCCACAAGCAATACATTAAACGCCCACTCGGCACCCATTCCTGGCGGGCAAGGCAAGGGAAGCCAACTCGGGAAATTATCTGAAATTCGCAACCTGCCTCAAAAGCCCTGCCTCTATTCAATAGTTCACGCACAAGGGGAAGTACGTCCTAGCTCGGGCCAAGCCGTCGAAAGCCTCTCGTGGTTACAAATCTCTTACCAACCTGAAGCACCACCCATCGAGCTGCCAGCTCACATTCGAGCGATGTCACAATGCAAGAACTTAGATCACATGGCCCAGATGTCTGCAAAGATCGACCCTAAAGCCTTGATCCATGCTTTTCTCATGTAGGTCGGGGAATTTCATCACATGCTTAATGATGCCTTATGGCCCTTTAAGCGCCGGTTCAAGGAGAGACCTGGGAGAATCATCGCCAATCCCTGTGCCGAGAAACCGTCGATGTCGTTCCCCGTCAACGCAAGGCGAGGCCATTACCACCTGGCGGCAGCGCATCCCCGGGCCGGGGCAAGAAGACCAGTGGCAGAAAACCCCCATCTTGCATCGACTAGCCCAGACAAACACCCACTCTTCCACCCCATCGTGTGCCTGCCAGCAGGTCGTTTCAGTCAATGCGCAACCACGTCAGCATGAAACACAGCGCTCACCGCTTCCCAGCGAATCGTCGCTTCGCCGAACCCAAGGCCGGATCGTGGGCGATGTGACAGAGGCGTGGCAACTGGGGTTCTAGCCCTGGGGTTGGCAGGCAGGCGGCGGGGCACACGGCACCTCTCGATGCAATGTACGTCTTTCGCGCCTAACATATGCAGACAAACGGCATTCGAAGGTCAAACTTCACGTCAGGACTGAGTTTAGGCTTGGAGCAGGAAGATTGTAGCCGACGATGCGGAGGTTGCCGGATGGAGTGTTGCGGCTCGTTTAGCGATCTGCGCAAACGGCGAAACACGACACCAAACGGGCGATACTTCGCCCATCCAGGTCAATATACAAAGATCCAGAGCTTACAAATACATCATCCATCGTGAAAAATCTCAGCACTGCTAGGCCTACCAAATGCCTTTTCACGCCTCATCTCCGAGCCACCCGCCCCAACGGCGCCGCCACCGACCAAGGTGATGACTTGGCGTCTTCGCAGGTTCACTATACCCTCGGGTTCTTATTCACCGTAAAAGTCGGAAACATGATCCTGAAGTAGTGACGACCTCCAGGCGGAGGGTTACATGGCGCTGCCAACTCGACGCGTCGCGGGTCCGCCCCCTATATCACACATCGCGTACCTATATTCAATGCGTAAGGGCAGAGTTTGCAGGCAACCAAGATCCAGCACCAGAGGAGAAGATTAATTCGGTGGCTGGGAGCCCGTCACACGTGTGCTTGTCATCTGACTCTTGCACGTTTTTGCAGATTTGGGCACAAAGGGGGGGGGGGGGGTTTTGCGGCGTAGTTCGAGGTGGTTGCCAGGGGAGAAGGTGAAGTTCACGATACTTCGACAGGCGTTGCACGGTGGAGGAGAGGATGGTATGATTTCGCAGGCTATTTGAGGACGAATACAGGAATAACACGTCTAAACGTGTTTGATGTTCTCTCGGTCCAAGCCATGTCCGTCTTCCCGCCCAGAATGGTAACCCGAGATCAACCGGCATCAATTTTGATCCCCTCTGATCCTCTCCACCCTCCTTCCGCCACGCTCTCCCATTCATGACCCAACAACGGGACTCCAGCCTTTCGTTCGCCTTCCAACAATCTAATTGTCCGTTCAACTAGCGGGCTCTTCACAGCGTGCCCCAATCGCCGCCAAAAAGCTGGCGCTTAAAAGTGGAAAATAAAGTGGTAAGAAAGGTAAAAGAAGATCCGAAGAAAGTTAAAGTGTAAAAGATAATATCCAAGAATGATCCCAAAATCCCCAAGCATAGTTCTCTGATTGTCCCCCCTCGTAGCAAGGGGGACAGTAATACAAAATAATCCCAAATTTTCCCAATCTATTTCATAACAACATAGGAGACGTCGACGTGTATTAGGTAAATCCAGCCAAAAAAAAAATTCCACAAGACCAATTTGGAGTGGACGAAGAAGCAGGTATAAAGGCAGCGTCTGGATGGGATGAAACAAAATTCCAGACCCGCAAATAGTGAATGTTTGAAAGTGATCGTATAACAAGGAAATCAAGTCATGTGTCGGGGTATCTTCTAGATCCAACTCGTCCGTCTACCCCTAGTTTCGTGCCGTTCAAAGGAAAACATTACTGCTGGTAGTGTGTTGTATGCGTGTGCAAAGTCGCCTCTAGACTCGGCTGAAGCAAAACGTCAATTTTGATTTTCAAGGAAATTTTGTGTCGGTTTTTGTTTTTTCTGCAATGCGGGAAATAATTTTGAGGTTGTAGACTCCCGTATTCGGCGGTATTCGGTCGGAAAGGTAGCACGGTAGCTGTGAAGCGACGTTACTCGTGGGTGCTGCTCTCCCCGCTCACCCCCTTCACGAAAGCAGTGACTGCTCAAGAGAAATCCAACGGAGCAGGTCATGCCTGGATAGCACACCACGCAGAATGTTGATGTCTAAGCTCCCCAAGAAGATCGTGGTTCACGGGGTAGTCGATGAGAGCTTCCGCAATATCCTCCATCATTGGAGCTGCTGCTGGTATACCGCATCCCCGGACTCTGCATTCGAGACTGCGACGGGAGACGTTGAAGGATATAAGCCCACTGAATCGCCTCCTTGGAGCTCCTCGGCCCTTTCTCGACATGCCGCGGGGGTGAAGCCAGTGCCAACTTTGTTAGCCACAATTCGCCATTTCTCATTTTCGTAGTCCTGTAGCGCCGTGCGAAGTTTCTGGTCCTGCTCTTGCGTTAGTCCAATCTCACTCCACCATAGAAGCAGGTAGAGCGTTTGCGATCTAGTCGTCAAAACGGAAACCATCAGAGCAAAGGGTGGGAGCGGCTTTGCTTACCGTTTCATCAGTCCACTGCGTGGTCTTTGCCTTTAATTTAGTGCAATACCGCACCTGCAATGTCCCTGACGAACGTCCGGGGAAGAAATCCGCAATCTGTTTCCAGGTTAAGTTCTTGTGTTCCTTTAGATCGATCAGGAGCTGGTCATCCTCGGGTGTGAACTTCAGTTTAGGCCCGCGCGGACGAGGAGCCGGAGCGGGCATTCCAGCTTGTCCCACTACACTCGGAGCACCTCCGCCGCCTTCATCCCGGCGCATCATCTTCGAAGGCGGTGATGAATCAGGAAGTCGGTGGTGGTGGTGTGTAGGCGGACCCTGAGCCTGACCGACCGCCGCGGCCGCGGCGTGAGCATAGGCTGCTCCCATCGGAGTTTGCTGCATGGTTTCGAGATTCGCATGCTCCAGATTCGACATCCCAGCGACAGAGAGATCGATGTCGCTAGGACGAGACCGCTTAGTTCCAGGCCCATGGTGTTGCGCGTGGGCGGAGTGAGTTGGGGTTGACATAGACTGGTAGAGCGGCGTCATCACCTGCCCAGGAGCCCCGAAGTGCGGCGGCCCCAGGCGATGATGTCCCAGTTGCGACGGGTCCATCAACATCTGGGAAGGGGGTTGTTGGTGATGCTGCGACATTCCCGGATGCTGGGCATGCGGGTTGCCGTGGTGCGGGTCAGATCCTTCATGAAGGCCGGCGGGTTGAGACCCCGAATGGTGGATGGAGCCTCGATGCTGTTGCTGTTGTTGCTGCTGTTGCTGCTGCTGGTGAGGGAGGTGGTGAACGGGAGAGTCATATGCGTGTTGCTGCTGGCTCTGCTCGCCCGGATGCGAGTCCTGGCCCGGATAATCCACATAGTCCCCTACTCGATAGTTTCCCGCCAGCGTGCCTCCAATACATGGGTCCCGCCAGAGCGAACCGCTCTGGACGGTCGCCGGGATCTGGATGGAGAGAATTTGATGAGATGAAGCCCTTGCGGGCTGTGTCGCGGAGGGAGGAGGCTGACTTTGCTCGGGGAGAGACGTTGCGGGGTCGCGTGCGCCCGGCTGGGCGTCTCGTTCTTGTCCCCAGTCGAGCTATAAGTCGACTGCGATATTACCTGCTGGGGAGCCGGGCACATGTGTCGTTAGGGTAGTCCAGTACGGGTCATAGGCTTTCCCGTTTCCGCTGTTGAATGATACCGTAGTGGCGGGTGATGGAGGGATGTGTCGGGTGGGCGATCAGGCTCAAGGTCGGATGTTATTGTCGTCGTGAGTAGTCGGAATGAGTGTGTTGTGTGTATTATGTACGCAAGATCCAAGCGGTGACTATCCAGCCAGGAATACAAAGGAGAGTGGGATTAGTTGGGACGAACCGAGATGGGTTAAGGAAGGGAAAACAAATAATAGGAATAAGGAGTGAGTAGCAGTGACAGGAGGATCTTGTATATTACCAGTCGCCACTTGGAAGAGCAGTTATTCGGAATGTTCCCCTCGTGAGCTTTGTATAGCTTCTGGCCCAGGGTCGATATTTAATCCAAGAGCTAAGCATCCGGGAGCAGAGCATGCCAGGGCAGGGGCCGCATTACATCGTCTGATTATTGAGAGCCGAAGAGCAGGATGATAGCCGGGTGTGGATCTCTGCTGCTGATGTCTTCATGCTGCATGTTAAAGCACATAAAGATTTGCCCTGCGCGAGGCGCATCCTCGTTGGTGAACCGGGTTGCGGAGACTACCCGCTAACCTTGGACAGCGCTGAGGGGAGCATAATTTGAGGATCTTATGCCATGGTATCTAGGGTACCGGATATAGAAACAAGTTGCCCCCCGGTCCCGGTCCTAGTCCCTGGGGAGAAGCCATGATGATGAGCAAGGGGTGGGTGTACAGAAGAGTGGGTTCAATGCATGTACGTCTTGTCAAGATGGCAATTTACAGTGCCAGAGAGCGGCGTTGAGAGATCCCTGCACACTAAGGAATTAGGTAGGAAAGGTCGTCTCTAGAACAAGCCGTGGAAGAAGACATAACAGCGCGGCCCAATGGAGGAGGGTGAAGCTGAAACACGCCTCGCAATGCAGGAGCTTCGCGTAGGAAGAATGAGCTGG
This sequence comes from Nectriaceae sp. PG4201, assembly GCA_023628695.1. Classification (NCBI taxonomy): domain Eukaryota; kingdom Fungi; phylum Ascomycota; class Sordariomycetes; order Hypocreales; family Nectriaceae; species Nectriaceae sp. PG4201. The sequence continues at coordinate 899,503 of JAMAKE010000006.1, forward strand.
CAGACAGCACAACAGCATGACAGCGACGACTCCCTCCGCAAATGCCCTAGACGGTAGGGGGCACCTCCACGGACTGGATGCTAAGCTGATGGCGTGGCATTGAGAGGGAAAACTCTTGGTGGCCGTTGAAGGTCCACTCCCGTTGATGGGTGACCAGGGGGATATAATGCGCCCAGGGTAGGGTATATTAGATGGCGCATCCAGAAATCACGACTGCTGACTAGTCGCAAAGCGAGGGATTTCCACCCGCCAGGAAATGCCACTAGGCAAAGTATGACGAAAATGAGTGAGAATGCCGTGGTCTAGGCATGAGCGCGCAGAGGGCCGGGGTGGAGGAAGAGCAACGATGGGATCCAGATTGGAGACGAGGCACGTCATGGCGGCCGTTACAGCCCCGATCGACATCCAGCCAAGGTGTGGCTTGACTGCTGAAGCTCCCCACCATGAGGAAAGAGGGCTGCATTGCTGTGACAAGAAGGAGAACTCTGAGAGGGCGCGTGAGGGAAGATGGGCGCAAATTCGAGGTCGTGAACCGGTCGCCTGGAGCCGAGCAACAGGGCACAATGCCACAGAGGGCTGAGGTTGGCGTTAGCTGTAGCCGCGCATGACCGAAGCTTGGGACGCCCAGACGCGCTTCAAGACGACCCCGAGTGTCGGTAGGTTGGAGTTGGGGTTTGATTTGGACCAGAATCAAGGAATAGTTGCAACCTCCAGATCAACCTCGGTCTGCGTTGAAGCTCTACAGACTGCGGCTTCTTCCAGCCTCACGAGCTCCCTCTACCAGTGCCGTCGCGCCTGTCTGCTGCTGCTATCAATCCGTCAGCGCCGGACCTTCGACATGACACGGACCATGATTGACCCACGATTGGCGCCGCACATGTGGTGTGTGACCACCCTCCCTAGGGGCTCGGGCACTCCAAGATTGCATTCAATGGCCCTTGGAACGCCCCCGGATGTGACTGGCTAAGACAACCTCAGGTCTCGGCCTCGGTCATCAAGAGCTCGTAGATCCAGGGAGGCCGCATGAAGGAGGACGGATTTCAGCAGCGCTTGAAATTAAAGAGATTAACGTCATGCTTGCTTGGACATTGGGCACCTGGTTGAGGCGGTCATGGGCCACTTCAAGGGCCCTGGCTAAGGAGTTCGGGCGGGCTTCTAGAAGGACGTTCTAGCGCGGGCAGGGTTAGGTTAGCGACCTTGGTTTGCGCCTAGGGGGGCGGATGTCATCTTGCGATCGAGGGGGGTCAATCTTATTACCATTCGAGTGGGATGGATGAAGGCAGAGATGATGATGATGATGGGAAGTTGAAGGAGGGGGAAAGGAGTAAGAATGGCATCCAGTGTTGGCTAGGCGGGGGGTTAAGGCAGCAGATAGAGGAAAAGCAAGATGGATCCAAGGGAAGGCGGAATGCAGAAGACGAGGAGAGTGGGCTCGAGGGCCAAACGGGATATCTTCTCTCATCGATTACCTTATGCAACTGAGCCATACGACTTCTTTCCTCTACACGTATACGAACGCATGCGAACGTATACGAACAGCACGGGTCAGAAAACCTGTAAGCCCAACTGCACCGCTGTCCGAGATGGGAAACAGTTCGTTGGTCCTCGGCTTCCTGCAGCATTCCCCGTCTGCGGCTGTCGCGTCATGATCCCACTTCAACTCCATCCACAGCCAGCATCCCGCGTCTGCCACATCCAAGCATTCAAGGGTAGCAAGGCTCTGGCCTACTAGGACCTTCCTAGTCAATCGTTCACCCGCGAACTCGTTCCTTCCGGCTCCTCCTCAGTATGGGGGAGTCGGAATCCTGCCGAATCACCATGTCCCATGGAACCCTAAAGGGAACTCGTACCGCCGCTTACGCAGGTACGGGCATCGGGCTGAACAGAGCGCAGGAAACTATCGATTGCGACTCGTTGCCATTGGGTATCGGAGCGTCTTCAACTTTCTGCATTGCAGACGAACGGGCTGAAGCTTGAGCGGGATGGATCGATGGATCGAAGGATCTGCGTCAACTGTTCGTCCAACCATCCCACCTCTGTCAACTCCACCAAGCATCCGAGCATCCTCCATGAACAAAGAGCCTCTCTTGGCTATGCCAGATCTTTACTAAGGTAATATTAGCATCACATAATCGTCCCCCCTTCTTCGATCACATCTCAACCCTAGCCGACCCCAGTCGATCCTTCGGCCCCTAGCCTAAGTAAGTCTCTGTCACACAGTTCCGGGACTTACAATAAGGAGATCCAGCAGACCGGGCATGTGACGTCGACAAGGCAACCCCATGCTAGGACAGGCTGTTAGGTGACATCTCCGACTTCTGACAGGTTTGCGATCTCTATCCATCATCAGTCCCGCCGGCCAAGTCCCAATCCGGGACCCTGGTGATGGGATTTTGATGGGGAGTCGGCCATTAGGGGCCATTCCAGGACAACCAACTCCCCATCAAAAAGTCCAAGGCTCCGTCCCTTCGTACCCAACCTCTAGTTCAAGATCCGGATCCTTGAGAGACAACACCGTCAAGGTGATTTGGCCGAAGGAAAAGCCGGGATCGAGCAACGAGGTGGGACTCATACAATACCTTGTGCATTTCGATCTTCAGCTTCGCTCTCGGCTTTCTAGCTTGGCCTTGAGGCCCGAGAATCAGGTACACGGGGGTCGCAAATACCCCACCATCCCCCGCGATGCGATTTGTCTTACACCACCACGATGATCCGTCTAAGTTGAAAAGGTTGCAGCCGGTCTCAGTCCTCGGATTCTCTTCCTATCCGCAAGGACCTTCTTGTCAGGCAGCCAGAAGAAAAAAAGGCAGGGTTCTCAAGCTTAGCCGGTCGATCCGCACTTTACGCGTGCATCCTCCATCGTGTCCCTTACGCGACGCATGAACGCATAAATATACCAATTTCAACTTCCCCACGCCGGCCTTCAGCTCACGGCGCTGTTCCACGCCCTCGGTGAAGCCGCTCCCTGGTCGTCCCCATCGTCCCGTCCCAGCTACAAGCCTGGTCATTGCTTGCGTGGGCCACCCATGCATAACGCTCCAGGGTAATTTGCTGGTTCCTTTTCTTCTTTTTCTCTTCTATCTATCTCAATTGCGGGTAATCTACCCGTTGGTGCAGGTGCGCTGCTTCCGCCCAAGCGGGTGACAAGACTACATCGCACATAGACGTAGACATCGATGCCATTGCACTCTTGAAATTTGAATTTGAATCTTTAGGCTAGAGACCTGATATGTTGTTAGGGTTGAAATATTACTTTAGGGATCATATTAAGTCCATTTTATGCATTTCTTTAGGCTTCAGGTGCTAAGTTACCTTATGAGAAGCATTTCCTTCAACAACAGCGTAGGGCCCGAGCACGAAAAGTGCCGCTTAAGGCAGGGTCAACTAGAGACCATCGCTCTGTGCCGCATGTGATCGACATTAATAGAAGCTTTGGATTTCTTCGAGAATACGATCTTTAATTATACAACAAATCAGACAGACATTTTGGCTAAGCAATTACAATTGATCCCAAGCTTGAATCAGCGACAACGCCTTTGTTCCCAAGCAAATCACCCACACGTTCCCTCTTCCCGCTTCCAACCTGGTCCTGTGCCCATCCCAGACGCTTATGCGAAATTGTCTGATCGATCCACCCAGATGTCCTCTAGCTCCGCGAAGCTATGGAAATGCACCGGCCGATGCTGGTCGCTGTAGAATGGCATCGGAGTGTCGAGCTTGACGTGCACAGGCTTCTTCTCCATGCCCGCGAACGCACTACCCATGAAGCTATAGTTCCACTTGCCGTCGTCTGGCACGAGGAAGAAGCCCCTAAACCTTGGGCTCAAAAGAAGCTTGCGCTTCTCACCCATTGTTGTCGTGAATCCTTGTGGCTGGTCGCTCTGTGTATCTCTGTTCTCTGCTCCCCACTTGTAACCCTGTGGAGTAAGGCCCCAAGCAGATAGTGATACACTGCCCGGTGTAAACGACACCGACACGGTCACAGTATTGGTCTTGTCCCATTCACTGTGAGCATCCAGAAGCTTAGAGTGCTCTGTCACGTCCATTGCGGACATGTAAGGCAGCTCGTTACCAGACATCGTGTGGATGACGCCCAAGGGTTCCATGCCCTCGAGGAACTCGCTCTGTGGCAGCTGCTGTGGAAGTTGCACATTACGCAAACCGCCAATTTGCGGTACCATGACGATACACTTAATCTCCTTAACCTGGTCGTTGTCAGGGGCGGACGATCCGTAGAGGTAGCCAGCCACCTGCACTCTCAAATCCGCAACAGTAATGAAGCGCTTGAGAATGTTGTTAGGCATTACGTAGGTCATGTCATCCAAATCATTATCCACAGACGATACGTAGATGTTCTTCGCCCTAGTCCGTAGGTTCGAAGTCGCGATGGCTCGGGTTCGCCATTCCGTCTTAGAGGCGAAGGTCTGTTGCTCAAACTGCGAGGTTGTAGTGACAATGATGTCCTCGCCGTGCACGTTCTGTGTCTTGGTCGTGACAGCAGTCAGCTGCTGCTGCTCCTGCTGCTGTTTCTCGATCTCTGCAGCCTGCTGCCGCTGCATCGACGGTGCCGAGATTTCCATACCCAGGATAATGTCTCGGACTTCGCTGGTCGTCAAGCTGGAGACGTTGACATTGTTCTTCTTGCCATAGTCATTCAGGATCAGATCTCGGAGCTGCGTTTCCACCTTGATCCAGTCTTCGTCGGCCAGCGAGGGCCAGATATGATGATCGTGAGTAATGACAGTCTTATCCGGTCGGAGAATCAACTTCGTCTTATCCTGGTTGACGTGTAAGGCACGGAGGATAAGAGTGAGTCGAGAGAACGCAGTGAAGGAAGAGATGCTCTTCAACCACTCATCGTACAGGTTGAAAAGTACCATCTGGGGCTCTGTTGCTCGAAGGATCATGTCACCCAGCTTCTCAACCTTCATCGCAGCTTGGAACGGAAGTTGCAGCTCAGATGCTCGGATGGAGATGTTAGGGAAGTCAAGGAGATGCACTTCGAGAGGATCCAAGAGGCCCTTTCGGGTGACGATAAGCTGCTTCGGCTGTTCTTCAACCGGCAACGATCTAATCAGCGCGGCAACTTCTTCAGCGGTCTTCCACTTCGCCAGCTGTCCGAGACGTTTTTGTCCTGCCCAGACGCTGGTATGAATAATCTTGAGGAAAAGCTGACCAGTACGAGGATTGAAGATAAAGATGGCGCCGTTGATTGGCTTTGTTGTCAAGTTGCCCTCAAATGTCTTGTGAATAGTAACACGGTAGACATTGGTGTCATCAATGAAGAGCTGAGTCTGATTACTGAAGAGTTCCGAATAGTTCTGCGAGTTCAGGAACTCTTGGTTGCTCTCTGAGGCGTAGAGCTGTAGACCCTTTCGGATACGCTCGCGCAAGACGTACAGAGCAGGATTGGCCTTCATGATCTTTGCCATAGCCTGCTGGACGAGGACCTTTAAACCAGGGAAGTACATGCCGTATGCGGAGTACAGGTTGTAAGCAAGATCAATACCAATCATGAGACCAGTAGCCGAGGGATAGATACTGGCGCTGTCGGTGGTGTAGTCAAGGTACTTTGCACGGGTATATCGCTCAATGTTATGCGAATCATAATCACCGTATCGCAACTGCACATCGACCCAGAACTTGTTCGTTGTCGTAGGCTCAATAACGTCTTTCGTGTCGTAGAGCAGAGATGGACGAGTAACGTTCCACTTGTGGCTAGCAAAGAGGAGAATATCGGCACAAGAACTGTTCATCTTGTATGACTTTCGGGGGTGGATTGTCTCCTTTTGGACTGTCTCGATACCGAGTGACTCCAGTTCTTGGTCGAACACCTGGCAAAGATCCATCACAACCGACTCATGAATCTTCTGCCACAAATGGGCTCGGAAGATCTGAATGAGCGAAATTTTAAGAGTAGGAATCTTTCCGTGCAAGAAAATACCCGTTAGATCTAGCTGGACCTGGAAACCAACGTACACGTTGGCTCGGTTGATGGTCGGGGACCACCACAAAGTGAACCGACGGTTGGGAATTTGGTTCAGACCGGATCTCTGGGCGTTCGTAAGCTTCTTGAACTTCATCGATTCTTCGAACCCGCTAGCTTTCTCCCAGAATAGGCCTTCCCAAGATGGAAAACCAGTGGCTTTGAAGAGGGTGTGCTCGAGGATAGTTTCCACACCTCCCAGGGCCTGGATGACATCGGTTCGGTAAGCGTTCAGGTTCCAAAGTTTACCGTCGTGACGCTGGCTAGTCCACCAGAATGGATTGTTCTTCATGAGCTGGTAGATCTTGAACTCTGCACGGGCACGGAAACCCTTGTCGAAGCTGAGTGTGCTTCGGTCTTTCTGGAACAGAGTATTGATTCGGGGCAATCCACGGTCCCAGCTGTCCTCCAGATCTTCCAGTGTCAGACGGCGGTTCTGCTGGTTCGCTTCGAGACGCTTCTGGGAGTATTCAGTCCAGACTCGTTGAGAATCAATGAACTCCGCTTCCCAGGGAATGATATATCGGAAAATGTTGGGGATCAAAGTCTCCTCGTCGTGGGTCATACCAGCTCTGTAGTGAGTGACACCAGTGTCGGTCTGCTTAGACCATCGTTTATCGCTAGCAGGAATTAAGATATGAGAGCCGGAAATCATACCAAGACCTCCCAACTCTTTCGGTGTGTAGAACACAGCAGGGGGGAAACGCGAAGGCATCTTCGAATTGAGACCGATCTTGACTCGGGTCTGGATCTTGGTCTCACACTTGACGATAGTATCAAGTAAGTCAACAGTAGAGACTGCTGCCTCTCGATAGTAGGTGAAAAGCGCGATCAAGGCAGTGTTCCACTTATTGGCAATCTTCGTAAAAGTGGTAGAGCCCGAAGACATGAGGATTTGTCGAATTCGGTTGTTGAACTTCTGAATATCCTCTTCGGTCACTTGCAGGAAGGCATGAGCCGTTCGTTCCTTGGTAGTGTTGTCGACGAGGGACCAGACACTATCCTTGACTGGGAATTCATCATTCTGGTTCCTGATCTTAGGCAGGATGCGAACCTCAAAGCCGCACATAGAGAAGAGTAGATTGGGATTGTCGCGGCTGTACACGCTGACGAAGCTGTCCTCCCAATCGATGGTAGTGACTGATCGGGGTAGGCGGTTCTTGAGATCCCAGAAGACAGCTCGGCCGAGATTCACGTCGTGACGCATCAAACGCATGCGAGAGTCTCTGGGCCAGCACTTCTTACTCTTGTATCCGATAACATTCTCGAAGTTAGGATCAGGCTGCTCGGTCAGGAAGCGCTGAATAAGATCTCTCGACTCTTCAGCCGTGAACCGAAGGAATACCCAAATCTTGTCGATGTAACGGGTATACAGACGGATCGGATGTCTTGTTTCAGTCTCGCGATCGCGGAACTGCAAGAAATCGTTGGGGCTCTGCGGTGGCCCAGCAATTTCGCTTGCTCGCTGAGGTCCCAAAAGCAAGAGATCTAGAACGAGACCGTAGAACTGGAAGACAAACGCCGAGAACTGCAGGCCACGAATCATTCCATAACTGTTGACATGGTTCATATCCTTGTATGTGAGCTGAACATTGTTCTTCGAGGTGATGTAATCTGCCAAGTTGTGATCCATAATCAGCCTCAGCAATGAGTTGAGCAGGGTGAGCTCAATCTTTTCGTAAACTTTAGACAATTCTGTCTGGATCATAACGTTGCACTCTCCGTTCTCGGATTGCCAGACACTATCCAAGTTGTTGATGCCCTGTGCCCATTTGTACGTTAATAACGGTGGGACCTCGGAATCAGACGGCTTGATCCAGGCGGGAAAGAGATGTCGTTGGTCGGCCTGGTACCAGAGATATTGGTCGAGGTAAGCATCGCTGATCTTCTCGATAGGCTCGATGTCATATACAGGGTTGATGGTACTGTAGTTGTCGTTCATGTCGATGTTCACCTCCTTGAAGGCTCTCTGAGTGAGCAAGAACCGCTTAATGCGTTCAAGGGTGGTTCCAGGGCTGTCGTATGCCTGTTCAATCAAGGCTAGTTCTTCACGCTGGCTCTGGTTAAGGCGACCCTTCACCGAGTAAGCCTCCCTCAGTCGCTCGAGAGCAAGAATCAAGATCTTAGTGTCGTGCTTATAGGAGACGCTAGGGAAGGGAATAGGAGAGAACTTTCGAGACTCAAGCCAATGCACTGTAGTAGTATAGATGGCGACAGCTTCCTCAGAGGAGACGTAAGGGCCATCTTTCATGTGGTTGTGTTGTCGTTCCTGCTCAGCCTTGAGCCAGAGTCGTGTCAAACGACCAACATTCTTCTTTGCCACGGTCTTGTCAACAGTGGCTCCTCGGCGAATGCGCTCTCGGTTGTAGTGAGCGACAGAGACCCACCAATCAGCCTTCGACTTGACATAACGAAGAATGATGTTCTCTATGGGTGCAGGTAATCCTGGCACTTTCCACGGGATGTTACTCTTCCAGCATCTCCATGCCTCAGAAAGATGCTGCAGCACAGTATTAACCTTGTTCTGCTTGATACCCTCGGGCATCATGTCCATGAGATCAGCCATAACAGATGCGCGGAGTTCTAGATCAAAGTGTGACTCGACACGCTGTTTGGTGACAGTCTTTGCAACGCCCTTGCTGTGTCGTCCCTCGAACTGACGAGACAAGAGATTCCCCAGCCATCTTTCCAGAAGGGGAATGATGCCTCGCATGAAGAATAGCCATACTCTCCAAGCAGGCGCCCAGAATCCACAACCAGGGCCCTTTCCGACGGGACCAGAGTTGAATCGGTAATAAATAAGATGCTTCAAGTCCTTGCACGTACGGATCTGATGCATCAGCTTATACTTGTACCGATACATGCCGGTAAGTTGACCGACGTGGTTGAAGGCGTATAGAATACCATCAGCAAGCTGGAATGCGTCAATATTGCCCAGGCGGTACTGAACTTGAGCATCGACGATCAACTTTGTAAGCCTCAGGATTTCACGCATGAGATGGAACGCGTTTCCGAATCTAGACTTCTTTCGTTCTTTGGTTGTGAGGGTCTTGACGGGCTTCAAGTTGAAATTGTAATCAAGATGGAGATAGGTGAGGTTCTTTCGGTGAATTAACAGGTTCAGCATGTTGAAACCTTGGCGGCACACTTGAAGACCAGCTTCAACCCAGTCAATGGTAGTTTGCTGGAAGAACTTGGTCTGCTTCAGTGATCTGAGTAGGTTCTGCTTGTTTTGCGCCTTGGGCTTCTTCTTGTGGAGCTCATTAAGAACGTAGTTCTTCAACAACTTCTGATACGAAACTCGAACCTTGACGGGTGGTCGATCAGATGGGGGATGCTCAAGATACCACTGCTTGATCAAGGGCACGTCTTGCGCTCGAACCATTTGCCCTGATCGCCTATCGAAGGGGTACGGAGCCCACCACAGCTCGATGGCGGAGGATGTATCCTCATTCTCAAGATCCTCGTCGCCGAGGAACGGTTCCGTTCCAGCCGGGAGTTCAAATGCCTCCTCTTCAGCCTCCTCGTTGTTTCCTGCTCCGAATAACTCATCTTCAAGCGACACTTCCACATTCTTTGGCGCCACCGTACGGGAAGAGATAGGGTTGATTCGGCGATCAAAGTGGAAAGTTGGGAGATCCGGGTCATCGGCCCGGTTGAAGACGACCTGAGGGTGAGAGTGCCATGACTGTTGCACGCTTCTCGGTAGAGAATTGTAAAGATAGGGGTAAGCAACTCGAAACTCCGTTCGGATAGGGTTTCGGAAGATAATACGATCAATAGCATTGAATTCTCCAAAATCCTCATCGTTCGGGTCGATGTCCTTGTACAAAGGCTCGAATCTAGGGCCACCCGGAAGTGCTACATTGAGCGCCTTTGCTGTCAAGAAGCTCTTGAGGTCGAAAAGGTGGAAATAATTGCCATCTACAACGTCTGAGACCAGGGGCCGACTGAGACGGAAGAGTGTGGCCATCTGAGGTAGTGTGAGGTTCCAAGACTTGTAACTTGGCCCGTTTACATGCGGCGTATCCAGTAATGGTCGGTGTTCGTAGAACCATTCATAAACCGCTGCATCATCGTCCTCGTCGAGCTCCATTTGGATAGGCTCCAGTGGCTCAACATCCTCAATATTCTCTGACCACGACAGCGGGGGCTCTTCATCGTCGAAAGGCGGAAATCGCATTCGCTTGAACAACCTCCGGTCGGACTTTTCCTTTCGCATGAACGTCCACATCATTGCCCACTGCGCAAAGAACACCGGCTCGATAACTCGGGGGATTTCGTTAACCAAGGTCAAGCAGCCGTTGACATGGTATAGAACCTTCACTTCGCGGGCGGATTCCCAGGGCATAGGCATGTTCTCGAGGAGTTTTAGAACCGCGTGGGGCATGAACTTGAGGGCGCCGAGGTAGCTCCTCTTGTCGTTGGTATACTTTTTCTGCGACACATCGCCTATGTCCTTCACGATCTTGCGCAGATGCTCAGGGGGCATATCAGCCTTTTGTGTCTGCACGAAGCCACCCTTGCGCTTCTCGCCAAATCGATTGCGCTGATTCCTTAGCCATTCTTTCTTCTTCTGTGCGAATTTTGCGACCTGGGGATCTGTTGGAGGGCGGTAGCCGGGCGGAGGAGGCGCCGGAGTCGCTGGAGGCGGAGGGAGAGAAGACGATGGAGGTGGAGGAGGCGGAGGAGCTGGTCCCCAGCCTGGGGGAGGCGGTGGTGGTAACTGCGACATGATGCCCTCGCGATGGGCGTTGATGAGATGTTGTCAATCTAGTCGCCTCCGTCACGACAAATTTCTGGTAGGATTAGAGAACGCGCCACGCGCTAGACAGGGGTGTATGCAGTCACGTGATGACGGCTTTGCGAAATGTTGACTTTCAAGAATTTCAATGCTCCGTCTTGCCAGTGAAGGATAAGAAACGTCATGAGAAGCTTTAGTGTATTCACTGACTTGCCTTTGTTTGCATTTAGTACTCTCCATTATCATACGTTTGGATGGTTGTGCTGCAGGAGGAGACCCAACCAACCTAACAAAGCCACCACTTGGGTATTCATTGAAACTTTGGTTTCAAGAGGTGCTCGAGTATGAACACCTCAACTTTCGAAAACCGTAGAAAAACGTCCCTGAAATGCTGGCGACTACACTTAAAAGTATGAAGTACACTACTGCATGTCGAAATGTTCATATTTTAACCAAATTTCCGAGTTCCTATATTATTGTCCAGGGTAACTTACTTCATGCTGTAAGTCTGGCCAATGAAGGTCGATGTAAAGTTGTTACCTAAGCAATAAACCTCAACTCTCGCGCATCGCCGGACCAAGGTGAACCACCTTCAGTTCGACCACCACGACGGCCAATTCGCCCCCCATCCGATTCAGCAAGACACCAGCTGCCATCAAACCAAAATGGCGCACCTCAGTAGGCTCTGGAGCCCTTCGATTGACTCTCTCGCGCTAACTTCCATCGCCAGACGTCAAGCCGGACCCGGCATACCTCAAGCTGCAGGGTGCGTGACTTCTCGATTCGCCGACGCAATTTCTCGCCGGGCCGCTAACGCGATGAATAGCTATGCAAAAGAACCGACACATGTACTTCCGCTGGACGCCTCGAACTGCTAAGATCTCCTTCATCTACGTTGTCCTGATCCCTAGCATCATGGGTTACATTGCCTACAAGACCGACGTGAGTGAGCCGGCTATTGTGGGAGATGAGAGGGACTGACATCTTTAAGGGACTTTACGATTTCCGGGGGAAGCGAAAGGGCGATCTTGTCTACGAGAAATAAATTCGGTCGGGGTGTCGATGTGGTGGGGGAACTGTACATATACTGGGCTAAGTCGGGATAGAGCCCTTATCGAAAGCCAATGCAGACAAAGATGACAACAAAATTGGAAAGTTCAGCAAAGTGACAAGCCCAGGTGAAATCAGACATGAACATTTGGGTATAATCTACGGGATATCGCTCTCCCAGCTTACGATATGGTCTCTAGGTAGTTCGTCCTACCACCGCCCTCGGCCTCTTGATCTTCCTCCTCCAGGACCTTCCGGTAATCTTTCCCCCCTTCTCCAGTCTCCCACTGGGAATGCGCTGCCACCAATGCCGTCTCTCCAATTGCCTCTACCACCACGACCACCACCACGACTTGTGCCATTTTCCCGGCCCGAGAAACCTCCTCGGAAGCTTCCCCTTCCTTCTCGTAGAGGTAAGGGAGGTTCCCTTCGAGCGCTTGATGCTGGAGCTACCGACCCATCCAGCGATGGCGGAAGCACTGCACAAGAAATATAGTCCCCAACCACGAATCGAGCGTCGCTCAGGGTCTTGTGCTTTTCACTCTTCAATAGGCTCCTGTCCATATCGACATCCTCTCCAGTTTCTGCGCCGGGGCCTCCTTCGCCAATAACCACGGTTCCTAGATCCTTAACTGCAAATCGTGGTGGTGCATTGCTCACAGCACTAGTGTTTCGCAAGTCCGGGAAAACCAGCTGGAAGACTAGCCGGGTGCCGATTGCGGGGGAGGGAAGGATAGAGGAATCTGCTGCGCCTAGTTCGAGGGCCAACTCGTTTAATGTGCAATCGGACCAAGTGTACACTGATAACGAAGGCGGCAAAGAGTCATGTGCGAATTCGTCGGGCCTGGATCAAGTTAGCATGTGCTAGGAGGCGTGTAGTATCACATGTGGAATAGCTATGCTGTACCTGTGGAAGCCTCCGGTCTTGTAGAATAACTGGAGCAAGAAGGGAGCAGTGTCTTCACGACCATGTTTCGGTGCTGGTGAAGACATGGTGTTGCTATTGAATGGTGAAGAATTGGTATTTTAGGAGAGAGGACTCCCGGAGCCTTCAGACTGGTCGCATACTGTTTCGAAGGTGGATGTTGTAGTGAGAACCTAATGCGACAGCACCTAGAACGGTGATCTGCCGACGTATATCCGTAATCGATAACAGCCTACCTTAACCTGAAGCATCTCCGGATTTCTACTTCGACACATGCGACATCGTAAAGCTACAAAAGACGTCGAAAAGACAGACCGTTTTGATCATAATTGAAAACCTTCGCTCGAGAAGATAATTGCGAAGCAGTAGATCCACCTGATCTCTCTTGATTCTCCACGATCAGTTCCGAATACCTACGAAACACCATGGACTTCGCAGCCTTGATGAACAAGGAGCTCTCTAAATCCAAGAAGAGCACAAGCGACGACAAGAAGTACTTAAAACGCTCCGAAATCGAGGCTCAGCGTAAAGAAGCATACATTGCCGAACAGAAGGCTATCGAGGCTGAGCGTCAAGCCAAAGCAGCCGCCAAGCGCAAGCGCGAGGAAGAAATAGCGGCCGAGAGCGCCATACGAGAAGAAAAGCGACGGAAACTCGCCGAGGAGTCGCGACAACGGCGAGAACAGCAGGAGCGTGAGGAAGAGAGGGCGCGAAGGAAGCGATTGGGATTGCCGGAGTTAGTGGAGGCGAGTCCGGAGGATGAGGATAGCAAGGATGTGGAAGGGGAGGACATACCCGAGGAGGAACTCGTCGAGAAGCTGCGCGGGCTGGGAGAGCCTGTTATGCTATTCGGAGAGGGGCATGCTGCGAGGGTGAGAAGATACAAGAAGCTGACGACTGTGGTGACCAAGGGACCTATACCTACGACACTGGAGCTGGTAGACGAGAAGGATATGAAGGTTGATTCAACGGTACCCAAGGATAAGGAGGGTAGAAAGTGGTTGTTTAGGCAACTGGCGAGTTACTTCACTATGGTGTTGACGGCGTACGAAAAAGCAATGGAAGCAGAGAAGCGAGAGACGAGCGCGAGCAAGACGGCATACAACGCCATGGTTCAAACGCGGGAGAATATGAAACCTGTAAGTCTTCCTAAAGATGACGCGCAGTACTGTTCAAATATACTGACCCTACGGACAGCTATTCCGCAAATTCGAGCAAGGCGATCTCGACGACTCTCTTCTCGTCCCCGTTGTGGAAATCGTCAAAGCTCTCCAGGAGCGCCGTTATGTCGACGCTAACGACGGCTACCTACGCCTTAGCATTGGTAAGGCCGCTTGGCCCATCGGTGTCACCATGGTGGGCATCCACGAGCGCAGTGCTCGCGAAAAGCTGCACAACGGCGAGAAGGGTCATGTCATGGGCGACGAGGTGACCCGCAAGTACTTGCAGAGCATAAAGCGCTGTCTTACCTTTGCGCAAGTTCGCTGGCCACCCACTGATGTGCGGCAGTTGATGGGCTAAGTACTGAATGTGTTGGATAGGAATGAGAATATTTGGACCAGATGTGGAGTATGATACCCTAGAATTTTGGAAGACGCGCTGGTAGCGTACCTCGGGGGAACGGACATGAATATAAACTATTAATTGGTTTTAATATGCTCCTATGCGGTAATCGCATTTAAGCCATCAAGGCATGTCTGTTGAGACGCGCCGTGGCAACCGGAACCCCCTAACGCCTGAGCCTCAATGTATGAATGCATTCTCACTCTTCTCGCCCTTTGATATATCATGTATATCGTCGTTTCCGCGAGCCCGCACTAGTTTGAGGGCGGAAAGGACTTAGTCTGCTCAGTTGCTTCTCGCAGCTTTCTTCAGAGGTCTTCTAACCCTGAGTATCGATGTTGCTCCGAGTATCTTCATACCACACCTCACTGGGACCCTGCACCTTCTTAGCGCCAGCTACCTCGAGGCCGGCAGCCAAGATGTTCATCCGGCGGAGTCTCTCCTTTGCTTCTTGCTCGTATTTGTGCGCCACGGCCAGGGTGTCTCTTTGCATCTGTTGACGCGGGTCTGGTTGAACAGCGACAAGAAGCTAAGTTGCAGAATCAGTAACTGGCTGGCAAGCATGCTCTAGGTAGAAAGCGGGTCTTACCTTGTTCTTGGCATCAATTCGGGCTTTAAGAGTTCCCTCGCGAATCATTTCAACCAGTTCATCCTCAATTGATTCTCCGGGTTGTGTAAAGGCCTTCTCTAGGCTTTCGATGGTGCAACACGAGAAGGGGACGAAATACTGGACGATACACTTGCTTCGAATCCGTGCATAAAGTTTAGGGATGTGCGCTTGTAGGTAAATGTCCAGCAGGTAGTCGGTCCGCACTGAATCGAGGATCGACAGGCAGCTGGAGTATTTTCCATTGACAAAGAAGCTAATTGCCTTTCGCAGATGAGGTTCCTGCTCGAGGAAACTTCGGAAAGAGGTGTTGTCTAGAACGCGAGTCTGTAGTTCCTTTCTGTCCATGGTGGCTAGGGCAAGTAGACCACCGTAGATGGCAATGTCGTTGGAACTCGCGATGTGGTTGTATTGCGTTGATGATACCTTGGAATCGGTGTTCAAAAAGCTCTTCGCCGCTTCATTGTAGTGGCCTAAGCCAATAAGAGCAATGCCCGATACAACCTTGGTGTAAGCTCGGGCAACTTTGTCATCGTCGCTAGTTTGGACACCAGTGACCTTGCCGAGGTTGTTGAGAACCATGGTCCAGTCACGGCGTTGCAATGATACACTGACGAGATGCATACCGCAGTCCATGATGTGCTTAGGAGTGCTGACGTCCTGTCGCATCCGGCTGTAGGCCTCGCTTGCCTCCTGAAGCAGTCCGATACTTTCGAAGTGTTTTCCTAAATCTTCGTTGCCCATCTATGTTGGAATGGTTAGCCGCTGTTCAGGTGCTTTGGTATTACAATACACGCACTCGGATGCTCTCCTTGATAAGATTATTTTTATACCCCTTGAGCTCAGTTTCAAGACGAGCAGTCTCCGCCTGATTTTCCCGTGTAGTCTTCTCAATCCAGGCGTCGTCCTTTTTGGCCTCAGGATCTTCAGGTGCAGCAAGACGGAGATGGTCCCAGGCCTCTACATAGCGGCCAATATCGTAGCTTGCCTTTGCCTCAGCTATAGCAGCCTTGAGCGCGTCGACGCAGAGTGGTACGGAGCATCTGCCGATGAGGAGGAGGCGGTCGTATCTTGTTCGACCTGAATGCGATGAGACTCGATGTTAGCAGCTGGAGTGATTGGATGAAGGACTAGAAGGGGTACCGGAGTAATTTTGTATGTAAAGATCGAGGTCGAGCTTAGGTAGTCCTAGGTATCGTGGTATCAGTACTGATGTCTCATAGTGGGCAGGCGCTTATCGATGAGCTAACCTTTGACGATAACAGCGTTCATGTTCTCCATCCGGGTAAAGTAAGCCAGTAACGGATCTGAAGCCGCCATTTTGAAAGTCGGATCCCGTCAGAGATTCTTTTTCAAGAGGTACAGCAGCTCCGGAGCTTGTTGTCGCGGTCCTGGGCGCCTTCACGTGGGGAAATGCTCCGGAGCTCTGAACGTGCGGCAAGGTGGGAGAGCTAGGCCGTGTGGGGTAAGCTCGGTGAGCAAACGGTGAGGGTCATCGGGACGTGCCAGGTGAGTTAAGGTGAACCCTAACGCCGCAACAAAGTCACAATAATTTTTTCGGAGCCGAGGGAACCGGCTCCCATTCGCAGTTTTTCGTCCTAGAATGTGGGGGTGTATAGAGGACTCTGTGGTAAGAGCACCCTCCCTCGAGTCTGTAGATGACACTATAGCAAAAAGCTGAGAGCAACCAAGTTAAGCATTACGGTTGGCTCGTTTCCAAAGATTCCTTACCTCAAGAGGTTGTCGCTCCCGAATGTTGTGTTGGTTGAAGTCGTCATAAGATTGGGCGCTCCTTGACATGCAAATGGGCGATTCGCCGCGCTTTGCAGGAGGCGCCTGCATATTACAGCCACCGAATATTGTTTTCGTGGCTTGCGGGAGGCAGCCGATGATGAATGCTCTGTGGTAAAGCTTGCAATCTTGCATGGGGAAACCCAGGAAGATTCTAACTCTTCAATCTGGGTGCCTCCCCATCTATAGTGTACTGACAGCACGGAAAAATGCTGCTATATGTTGATGCCTTCACAAGAGCTTGCTTGGCAGTCCGACACCTTTTCATGAGCAGACAGTTGCTTGCATTGAACCATTTCCTGGGCACCTCAAGCACCAGCTCTGCACCGGTGTGAGGCCAATTTGAAGAAGTTCCATCATCGCTACATCTTTTGGGAATTAATCCCCCTTCCTAAAGAACATTCCCAACGGTTATAAGCACAGATTCTGCTGCAGGGTCCTGGAGACTTGTGGGACAAGAGATGATGCTGGCTCTGCCTTGGTTGTGTGGGTGAATCAATTGGACCAGAGACTTGGAATTTTAGCACCGCCGGACAACCGGCAATCTTGGAGGTTTGGCGCCTTCTCCGTGTGATGAGACTAGAGAGCAAAGAGGGAACGCGGTTTGATTAAAATATTAAAGCTTGGAGGTGAATAGTGATAGGGCTGTAAGTGTGTATTATCATTTCTATATCATTTTGGAGGGAGAAATAAACTCTAGATGAAATGTCTTGGCAATCTGGATCTGACAAGAGGCGGTCGAAACAAAGCTCGATGCCAAGACTTTGGACCCCGCGCCTTTGTTTTCAAGGTTGTGTGCGAATATGAAGAACGTTCATCGCGGCCCACCTCGTACCTCGTACAGCAATCAACAAATCCTCTTTCTAGATTGCTGAACTAGAACGCGCCTCATCCAATGGAAGTCATACTAGAGTATACGGAGCT
This sequence comes from Nectriaceae sp. PG4201, assembly GCA_023628695.1. Classification (NCBI taxonomy): domain Eukaryota; kingdom Fungi; phylum Ascomycota; class Sordariomycetes; order Hypocreales; family Nectriaceae; species Nectriaceae sp. PG4201. Next base: position 917,093 of record JAMAKE010000006.1, read on the forward strand.
CCTGATTTGGACCCTGGGCGGTTCGTTCCCCATTGAGGCCCGGCTGAATGCTTGGCGCCAAGCTGAAACTCCGTAGGGGTGATGTCATGTACCGTGGACCTTGCGATCCCTGCATTCACGAATATTAGCACCATCGGATAAAGGCAACAAATCCAATGTCAATTTGAGCCGTTGCAACTATGGCTGCTGTCCCATTTAGCAGGGAATGATTGAGACATGGGATATTTGATCAATGAATTGAGCCTAGAACCATGGCCGCGTGTCGGCTCTATTACTGTAATTGGCTGGTCGTTGGAGTGATTGAACCTTCGTCAGAGTCTTAGATTCACAAATTACGGGGTTCTTTTGCCTCGTCTTAGACACTTGTTTTCTTAAGCCCGATTCTAGAGTCCACTGGATTGCGTAACCTCGCAGAACACCAATGGCTATCGGCGCCGCTGCCAGTGGATGACTCGGAGACGAGAGCCGGTCGACATATCGTCAATCCCCGTCGTACGAATATAGCATCAAATCCCGGACCATCTCCGACAACAGCCCTAAGTTTGCACTTACGGCGAGCCCGAGAGAATGACGACAACGGACCATTTCAGAGTTGTTAATGGGCCTTGTCATCATGAACCGTCATGACGGTACACACGGAGAACACATGGTCTGACTCGTCTTTGTCGTTTCCGCAGATAAGACGGAAACAAGGCGGCACTCCACATATCGCGAAGCCGCGAAGCCCGATCTTCTTCGGCCATCGGGATTCTTGCTACTGAACAATGCCCAGGACGGGGGTACGCTTTCCACGTCCCTGATCGGATTCTCTACACCTCAGAGACGATGCCCCCTTTACGCTCGTTTGTTCCCAACTGTCTTCGGGGCCATTCCCTCCAATCCCTCCACATTGCATTCAGTCATCTCCACCAGTCACCAACAGTCTCAACTGCATCTCAGGCGCCATCCCCTCCCTCTCAATTTTGAACTGAAGTGGAGCGCACGCCAGTCCCTGCCACTAACCCATGGCGTGCAGTACAATCCTGTGCTGTCGACCCCTGTGATGATTACTACGTAGTGGCCCGGATTTAGTCTGGGTGCGCACTCTCACCGTTTCCCTCATCCAAGTTCCGTATCCACGCCCTTCGTACAGAGTGTAGAGTGAGTAATCCATAGGGCGGCCGCTCCACCGTCCGACAACGGCTTGGTGCCCACTGGTTCTGGTCTTGTTCACCTGTCGTACTGTGCGAAGTCTGACCACTTACTCAAAGTACTTCCCGCTCATCGGGTCGACCTCCCTTTTCTATCTGCTATCCGACCTCCCCCCCCCCAAATTCTACGAATTAAGGCTCGAGCCATCTCACTCCAGGCTCCGGGACCTTTTGCTACCCACTGCAGCGGGCTTTAAAGCTGCATTGAGGTGCTGCATTTGTTACTTGTCGTGGCCCTGTGATGTGGGTTCCTCCAGGCTTGAAGGCGCTCCAAAATGGCCTAAAGCATCTTCACTAACCCCCTGCTAGAGAACCTTTAGTCACCTCATCCAAACCTTTATTTTCCCCTTGGCCTTTCTCTACCTTATCTGCCATCCATATCTCGTTTCTCCTGTCCCTTCGTGCTAGTCCCTCCCCGTACGTACACACGGTGCCCGCAGTGCCAGGTTCTTGCCCGCCTCACAGTGCCGCAATACCGTGCCGCAAACCATCAGGTACACCTCCTCCTCCGCCCGCTTGTCGCGACCGATCCAATCCGTTTTCCCTCTCGCTACAGTCCAACGCTGTATCTTTTACCCTCTCATCTCACCCAACCGCCCATCCCGCACCCGTCTCTGCGGGATCCGCGTTATCACTTCTGATGGCCTAGGGCGCCAAGTCTGGGGCAATTGGGATATGGGCTGCCGCTGGCTTCGCAATTCGGGACTTGCAACTCATCTATTCCGCAGCGCCCTGTAGCGCCCCCGTCGCCTGCAACTGAGACTGAAATAGCCATCGTCTTCCCATCATTAGTTGTCGTTCTCGTTCGGGCGGCCTCGAGCCTTAAATGGTGAGCCCCGCCCTACGGACCCATCCGTGCATGATCCTTTTTGTTCTTGGCCATCGCCCCCAAGGCCCTGCGCCTTCATCATCAGCTTTGCTGACCGAGACCAGCCTGAGATGTCGCCAGAGATGTCCGAGGACGACCCTGGGCAGTCCTCGACGCAAGACTGGCAGGGCACTGATGCGCCATCGCCTTCGGGGAGCGCGAGGACAACAGAAGCCGACGACGACAAACCCAACGACACCGGTGACGCGCCGTCACAACCGATTCAGAAGCGACGACGAGTGACGCGCGCCTGTGATGAGTGTCGTCGTAAGAAGATCAAGTGCGACGGCAAACAGCCATGCACTCACTGCTCTGTCTATAGTTATGGTATGAATATGATTTCCTGCGCTGCCTCTTCGCCTATGCGCCCTCTCGCGCTCGCGCGCCGAGCTGACCGAGTCTCCTTTTAGAATGCACATACGACAAACCCTCAAATAGGAGGAGAAACCCCGCCCCGCAGTATATCGAGGCCCTCGAGAGCCGCCTACAACGCGCCGAAACTTTACTTCACAAATTCATGCCCGATGTCGATCTAGCCGACCCAACTTTAGACCCTGCTATCCAACAGGAGTTCCACAACCGCGAGCATGCCCGCGCTCAAGCCGCAAAGGCTCAAATGGGCCAGCATGGTCCGCTACCGCCTCAACCGCCTCTGGAAGCGGATCCGAACGAAACACAGCTGATGTCCATGATTGACTCCATCGGACAACTTGATATCGACGACAAAGGTGGTTGGGACTTCCACGGCATTTCCTCTGGCGCGGTTTTCCTCCGACGGATGAAGGAACATTTCCGGGGCATGATGGGCCCCGTTGGAAAGATGCCTTTCTTACCGCGTGCTGAACGGCCGCCTGGACTCATGAATCTCGACTCGCCTTCATCAGCTGGCAATTCTCCCTTCTCGGCTGTTTCAAGCTACCCTGAGCTGCCGCCAAAGGATCTGGCGCGGAAATTGTGTTATTACTCGCTGAGCTGCGCGACATGTTTGGTTCGAATAGTTCATGTACCAACCTTTTACGACCGATTCGAGAAACTTTATGAGCGACCGCTTGATAACTTATCAAAAGACGAAGCCCATTTCCTTGGGCTTCTATACGCTGTTATGGCTCTGGGCTGCATGTATAACAACCTAGACGACTCGGGGTCAGAGACGATGGCCTACCGAGAAGCTACAGAAGAAGGGTAAGACGGCCCATTGATGTAACAACTCAGATGTGGCTGACTTGATGATTAGGCTCAAATACTACAACACTGCCCGGGCTCTTTTGCAAGATATCACAGACTGCCGTGACCTCACCTCATTACAAGCTCTATTGTTCATGATTCTATTCCTACAAGCCACATCAAACTTAAGTGGTTGCTACGCGTTTGTTGGGATTGCGCTTCGCTCAGCATTACGAATAGGTCTTCATCGACATCTGCAGCATGAAAAACTCAACACTATCGAGCAAGAAGTCCGGAAGCGCGTTTTCTACGTGATACGGCAGATGGACATCTATGTCTCTACCCTGCTCGGATTTCCTCTCCTACTCAATGTCGATGATATTGACCAGCCTTTCCCTACCGAAGTTGATGACGAGTTTCTCACGCCTAGCGGCATCTTACAACCACCCCCTGGAACCCCGTCCTTCTTCGAGGCATTCAATGCTCACTCTCAACTTATGGAGATCTTATCCAAAATCACTAAATATGTCTACCCTATGAAGGGTCTAGGGCAGAGTGTGATGAAGGACAATAAGCCTACCTCAACCTATCTCATCAGCTACGGCCGAATTAAAGAGATCGAGGCCGACCTACATACCTGGTTCGAGAAGCTCCCTCAAAATTGGCGACCGAGTGCCGAAGGCCCAATTGAAGTTGTTCGGTGAGTGATTCGGGTTCGCCCTAAATATGTATTCAGAAAACTGACCGTTGGACAGAGTACGACATCTGCTTAGATTTGCGTATGCGCACGTACAACTAGTCTTGTATCGACCATTCCTACACTATGTGTCTCCCCGTCTTAGCCAAGGGACTAAAGTCGATGAGCTGTCGTATGCATGTGCAGCCGCAGCTATCAGTGTGTCTCGAAATATTGTGCACATTGGACTCGAAATACGGAAACAGCGTGTGCTTAGTGGGCCATACTGGTTCATGCTATATACCGAGTTCTTCGCGGTTCTCTCCCTGGTGTTCTACGCTACCGAAAACCCAGAGAAACCAGGATCCAACGAGGTGCTGGCAGATGCCCGAGCAGGAAGGGAGATGATTGCAGCCCTAGCCGAAAAGACCATGTCTGCGGACCGAGTTAGTGGTGCTCTCAAGGTAAGATACTCCCTATGACTTCCAACATGGCCATGCTGACATGTAATTTCAAGGTTCTCTTCGACCAGCTTCCTGAGCGACTTGATCAGGGCATGCGACCCGTTCCTTCTAAGAAACGGTCGGCCCCGAGCAATAGACCTGGTTCCGTCTCCTCCCACCACCCAACAATGCCTACAACAATCTCTTCACTGCGAACGGATGACCTAGCTCGGCGCGGTAGTCAATTAACTGGCAGCAGCTTCATGACACCTGTTACACGAAGCTCGGTTGACACGATTCGGTCGCCGGCCCAGGGATACCATGACCCCTCGTTCTCCAGCAACTTGAGTGACTTTATGTCTGTGGATATGCAGCGGGCAACTCCTGAATCAACAAGCACAGCAACGAGCTCACAACGTAATGCATACCCGCCGCCGCCAATTACCGTACACAACCCTGTGCATAAGCTGGACACGCTTATGTTCCCATCGGAGGATCCGTTTGCGTACCCCAACCAACCCATGATGGAGTTGGGATTCCCAGGAAAATCGGATCCACCAGCCAGCATGGCAGACCCAAGCCAAGATTCTCAATTCTTCCTTACTGGGTCATTCGATGATGTCGATAGCCAGATCTTCGGCCAGCCGCCCCCGTACATGATACATCAACAAGGACAGCCGATGATGAATGTCGCAAGCCACATGTACGACCCGAGCAACATGATGGGGATGCAAGCCAGCCACCCGCTGGCGCAGCAACATGCGGTTTCGCAATCACAGCATCAATCGCAACCGCAGCCGCACCATACTTTGGGGACTAGACGCGCGCACACACAACGGCACCAGGAGAGGCAAATTCAGCAGATGTTTACGCAGCAAGGGATGCAGGCGGACTGGGGGAGTTTCTTTGGTTCTGGCAGGGGTGGATTTCAAGGGATGTAACGGCCGCTACATTGATACCCATTTCACGATACGGATATGGAGGACGAGCCGCCGATTTGGGCGGATAGGAATGGGGAGGACAGCACGAGGAGGGAAAGGCGATGCAACGGAATATCGCCATCCACGTCAAAAGGGCCCGGGATCTTAGAAGGAAGGGCAAATAGACGGATTGCTTTATTTGTATATGGGACGCCGGTTGGAATGACGGGGATACATGTATGGATGAATTCAGGGAATCTCAAATGTATATATCTCCCAAAGATGTCCTAAGAAATCTAGAGGCGAATCCCGCCCTCATCTACCAACCACAACTATTGTTATGAATTCAGAAACTCACAGTGAGCTTATGAATTACTGGCAATTATTGGCTTCACGCCTGATCCTAGACATCGGGTAAGATGAGGTCATCATCATTCGGTTGACCCCTGACTTGTTGAAGCCAGTGAAATGGCCGACATCGTCGACGGCCGAGCCGGCACCGTGGCGGCACCGTGCACAGTGTTCCGGCGAAGATTATTGACACGGACTGAGGGCATTGGTAACGTAAGAGGTCCGTTATGGGGCTCTTAACTTCAACCCTTGAGGGTCAGCGTTTTGATAACGGTCCGTACAAAAGTCCCTCTGAAACGGAGACTTTGCGTCATCCTGGTATCTCGATACGGAGCTCCGCTGATACGTTACCGCGGCTTGACGGTGTCAGTGGCTGCCACTATCCACTGTAGCAACGACGACATATCACAGTATCAGGAGCTCAAGATGGCTGCGCTGCGATTACCGCCTTTCGGGGCGAACAGCGAGGTGATGAGCGCGTCAAAGATGCAGGCTGTTGACTACGAGCTCGTGCCGGAGGAGGAGTTCGATGCGCTGTAAGTCTAAAGTGACAGTGGTGAAGCTGCGATGAGGCTAATGGCGGTGGGTTCGCAATAGTTGTTTGGAGGTGAAGGAAAGCGAGGACGTTCAGAGCAGCAAGAAGTACCCTGGTATGAGTCCCTGTGAATTCCTGATGATTGAAATATCAGATCGCTTGCGATTGCTTGCGGTGCTAAATGTCGCCTAGCAAGACTCCACGCCCGCAAAGTCGCAGCCGAGCTCGGCGTTGACGATGGCCTCATCTACCTCCCTGGTGAGCCCACGCGGCTCTACGAGGACTCAGATCAATCACCACCATTTAAGCAACGCAGATAGTGTGTTCCTATCTCTTACGCTTCTGGCTCTCCGTTCTATCTCTAACATCAAGCAGCTTCTACTATCTATCCGGCGTCAACTTCCCTGACTGCGCCGTCACATATGAAATTACCAATGACCGTCTCACGCTCTGGATCCCCTATGTTGAGCCCCGCCAGGTCCTCTGGTATGGGTCCACACCCAACGCAGCCGAGGCAGCGAGGCTTTACGATGTCGATGATGTGCGGTATACGGCTCAGCTACCCAAGTTTCTACATGTGCATCTCACCCCGGCTACTACACTATACATCCTCCACGCGGATCAGGCACCCAAGTTGGCGGATCGACCGCGGGGCCAGACTATCATCAACTACTCTAAGCTGCGACCTGCGATGGACCAGGCGCGTGTGGTTAAGACAGACTATGAGGTTAACTTGATTCGTAAGGCGTGTCGTATCTCGAGCGCAGCCCATCGCAAGATAGCCGAGAATATTCTTAGCATGCGCAATGAGCAGGAGATTGAGGCCGTCTTTCTTGCCGTGAGCACTGCTCGTGGTGCTCATGCGCAGTCGTACCCTATCATCGCAGGCGCTGGCACTAATGCCTCGACTCTTCATTATGAGGCCAACGATCAGCCGCTCTCAGGGAAGCAGCTTGTTGTTGTAGATGCTGGGTGCGAATGGGAGTGCTATGCCAGTGATATCACGCGCACGCTACCCATCTCTGGATCATTTAGTCCTGAAGCCTTTGCTATTCACGCTATCGTACAGCAAATGCAGGATGAGTGTATCTCCCGCATTCGCCCTGGGACTATTTACTACTCCCTCCACCTCCATGCCGCGGATGTTGCCATTCAAGGCCTCCTTAAGCTCGGGATTCTACAGGGCGGGTTCGAGGAGATCCAGAAGACGGGCACAGTGGCTGCGTTCTTCCCACATGGGCTCGGCCATCATGTTGGGCTTGAAGTGCATGATGTGACGGGCGCGGAAAGGCTGTTGATGAGGGATGGGTCGAGGATGGAGGGCGGTAAGAGGGAGATGATGACGCCGGTCGTACTGGCCGAGTTGAGGAGGATGAGAGCTGCACCTCCGCCTTACAAGGGCCGGCAGGCTTTGAAGCCGAATATGATTGTGACCGTTGAGCCGGGGATGTAAGTGCCACTTTTCACATATATCACCCCCAACTCCGCCCCTCCTTTGTAATGTATCAAGAGAACCTTGAGCTAACACATTCCTAGTTATTTCTGCCGACCTTTCATTGAGGGCTACTTCCTCAGCAACGAGAGCCATGCCAGGTTCATTAACAAGGACGTCTTGGAGCAGTATTACGACGTCGGAGGTGTTAGGATCGAGGATGACATCCTAGTTACGGAGGATGGTAATGAGAACTTATCGGCGGCGGCGCCAAAGGGCGAGGAGTTGCTGGATATTATTAATGGGAGCTTTGAGAAGATTTGAGCTGGTGGAGCGTACCAGAGTTGGACGACTGAGGTTTCTCGGGCACTAGCATGGTCATGATAGATGAAACTAATTTGGCTTTTACATAGAGATTGACAATGAGCTAATGAATCCCCTAACTTTCATGGTTATCGTTCACCGTAAAGCTATAGCTTCAGTTCAAACTTTAGTATTAAGAATCATCCAATGCTCGTATAGCTACCCAATGCACCACTTCCTTAATACATGTACACTCCACACCCAGTATATATACAGAACCCCTTTATCCCTCTAACTCTTCTCAAGAATTTACAAGTACTTCTTGGGCATGCTATTCCTCCTTCGCTTATACAGCAAATACGCACCCACAACCAAGACCTGAGAAAACACAATTATGAAGATCAGGAACTTGTGCCCAGGCGTGTTCTCCGCCAGGGTCTGAGACAACGTTGTGTGATGGGTGTCGAGATACTCCTTCACGAACCGTTCGTTGGCCGAGACCTTCCGGCCGAGGTCGCTTTTCATGCCGTAGACTTGCGACTCCAGCTCCTTGATGCGGCGTCTAAGCTCGGGGAGCTCGTCAAGTTGCCGCAGCTGGGACTTGATCTCGCCGAGCAGCTGGCTAATCTCTTGGTGGCGCTTCTCATCCTGCTGCTGGTGGTGCGAGACCGAGCGGTGCACGCTAGCAAGCTGGTGGTTGGTGTTCTGTAGACGGTTGTGAAGGTCCATGAATTGCGTCTTGGAGGTCTGGAAGACATCGGGGTCCTCGTCGGGGATGTCGAACTCGTCATTTCTGTTGGCGCGGTTGGTGACCTTCTTAGGCTCCTGTTGCTTTTGTGCGTTGTTGTTGTTGTTGGTGTCGGAGGGTATGCGGCGGATGGGTTCACTGTTGTCCGTCATGACCACGAGCTTGAAGATTTCGAAGGAGTCAGGGTTGTCAGGGGTTGCAGCCGTGATACCCCAGTTATAGCCTGTAGGGATGCTGAACTTGTCGCTCTCAAAGCAGAGGCGGCCGTCGATTTCGACTTTGAACGAGTCGAGTGTCTGGCGCATCTTAATCTGTGAAGGTCGTCCCAGGTTTCGGTAAGAGTACGAGCAATGGCCAAACGCCTGCTCGTCAACATTCTGAAGCTGCTTATAGTCCTTGGTTCCGTCGTTCAGGAACCCCCGAATCATCCCCCCCTGGCCGCCATGGCTATCAATAACCAAAGCCAAACCGTCAAACTTCCCAACCGTGTAAATGCTGCTCGAGCCCACGGTCCCAGATCCGCTGCGCGCCAGCCAGATGTTCAGGTTGCCGCCTCCTCTCTCGGGGCCATTGACGCGGAAATCGACGTCGGCGACCCATGTGCTTCGGAGTAGGGCCTGCTGCGACCAGATGGCGCCGCGCTGGTTGCCGGGGGCGAGGGGAGTGAGGATGACGCGGTTCGAGAGGACTTCGGGCGGCTGGGGTTGGCCCTGGATGGAGAAGAAGGGGATCGAGCGCCGGTCTTCGGCAGGACTTATCCTACAGGTGAGAGGTTAGATATCCACGTTTGAGTTTCAGTTAGATTTTGTTCAAGAACGAACCTCCCAGCATGACCGAAACTAAGCTCGCTGATCAAATATTGAGCTTCCGAAAGGCTTGCTGCCAGCAGCGTTGCCAGGGCGAAGGGAATGCCAGCGACACGCATCGTGAAGGGCTCTCAAGGAGGGTTAACGATAACGCAGAACGGACAGTTACAGATGAGAACAAGAAAGTGCCCAATAAGTTCTTAATGAAAAGAAAAAGGCCTGCTGGGGCTCGTGGCGGGTTCAGGAATGGTACGAGGACGATGCCCGGACAAGGCTGGACTGAGAGGACACTTTGCACTACGTTGACGACCCCTGGAATAAAGTAAGGTATTCAGCCTCCGTCACGCCCGCGCGTCTCTAGTCGCTTGAGGATGTAGCAACGTTACAAAACTGCTGCAGCGAGCAAAACAGTGCAGTTAGAGGAGACCTGGGTCGGGGCAAGTCTCAGCGGTCTCTAATTGAGCCTTCACAAAGCAGGGGATAGAAGTGATAAGACGGGCGACAAATTAATCTCAGTCATGATCCAACCCAGAGCCTTCCATGACAGCTCCCATGAAAGATTTGTGGCTCAACGGTTTGTGGCGGCTCCAACCCTGCGGGTCACAGTGTACGCCCCCTTCATTGGTGGCTTTCCCCGGGTTTTGTCCCCCTTGGAAAGCAAGAAGAGAGGTACGTACCCCTAGCTCCGGGAGCTCGGGCCAAGTTTTCGAGAAAACGAGCCAATCTCTCTCCTCCGGGCTTATTGGACTTTGCGATGGCAGCATCGTCTCTTCACCAGACTTGTGGATTGAGGTCATGAGTTTGAGGCGGCGTCATATCCGTTCATGATGGCAGAGTCGTACCCGACGCTTGCGCAAGTCGCCCTTGTGGCCGCGGCCTTCAAGGTCCTGTTGTTCCCGGCATAGTCAGTCCTCGTGCCCAATCACAGCCCCCTACAGGCTCTTGCTAACACCTCGAGCAGCAAATCCACCGACTTCGAAGTCCACCGCAACTGGCTTGCCATCACCGAAAGCCTTCCTCTGAAGGACTGGTACTACGAGAAGACGTCGGAATGGACTCTCGATTACCCGCCGTTCTTTGCCTACTTCGAATGGATCCTCGCCCATGTCGCCCGGCTGGTAGATCCAGCCATGGTGCGCGTGTATAACCTCGAGTACGACAGTTGGCAGACCATCTGCTTTCAGCGCACGACGGTTATTGTGACGGAGCTGTTGTTGGTATACGCCCTGCAGATGTTCATCGATTCGACGCCTCTGGCATCGAAGCGGGCTGCCCAGGTTGCGGCATTGTCGATTATCCTGTCTCCTGGACTGCTGATTATCGATCACATTCATTTTCAGTACAATGGCTTCATGTACGGGATATTGGCCGTGTCGCTGGTCTTGGCGCGGTGTAAGTCGACTCTACTATCCGGTGGTCTCGTCTTTGCAGCGCTATTGTGCTTCAAGCATATTTATCTATACCTTGCGCCAGCATACTTCGTGTTCCTCTTGCGAGCGTACTGCATGTCGCCCAGATCCATCTTCCGAATTCGGTTCTTGAACTGCATTAAGTTGGGACTCGGAATCACGGGGATTTTCGGGGCGGCATTTGGACCGTTTGCTGCGATGGGGCAGATTCCCCAGATGCTGAGCCGGTTATTCCCCTTTTCGCGTGGACTCTGCCATGCTTATTGGGCTCCGAATATCTGGGCTCTTTACTCCTTTGCGGACCGCGTTCTAATCCACCGTAAGTCTTGAATCTCTTGTCATGGAAGTATGTGGCTAACAATACCTAGTCGCTCCGCGGTTAGGTCTTGCGGTCAATAAGGAGGCATTGCAGAGTGTCACCCGCGGACTGGTCGGAGACACATCCTTTGCTGTCTTGCCTGAGATCAGCCCTCGGGTTTGCTTTGTACTTACCCTTTTCTTCCAAGTGCTACCCCTGATCAAACTGTTCGGGCAGCCTACGTGGGAGAACTTTATTGGCGCTGTCACGCTATGTGGCTACGCTTCCTTCCTATTCGGATGGCATGTCCATGAGAAAGCTATTCTACTAGTCATTGTCCCCTTCAGCCTTATTGCATTAAGGGACAGAAGGCATCTCGGAGCCTTCCGACCCCTTGCAGTTGCCGGTCACGTTTCGCTCTTCCCGCTAATCTTTACCCCGGCCGAGTTTCCCATCAAAACGGTTTACACGATCCTCTGGCTTGTCATGTTCCTCTTAGCCTTTGACCGCCTCGCACCTGCCTCGAACAAGCCGAGGTTCTTCCTCCTCGACCGATTCAGCACTGTCTACATCGCTGTGAGCATCCCGCTTATCCTTTACTGCTCACTGCTACACCAAATAGTATTTGGCAAGAGCTACGAGTTTATTCCCCTCATGTTTACTAGCTCGTACTCGGCGATAGGGGTCGTTGGAAGCTGGATCGGATATATGGTCGTGTACTTTACGTCGTGAGGTTGTGTTCCTTATACTGCAGAACCAGCGACGACTTCACAGTCGGAGAGCGATACCCAAAAATAGAAGTCATCTTTGTTGCTTAATTGTAGTTGTGCATTATCGACTCAGTCAATTGAGTCATGCTCAGGTGAAAGAATCACTGCTAACCAAGGTGATCTACAAATAAAATAAAAATGATAGCTGAGACCGGACAAGTCCATAATGTGACCTACCCTTAACTTACACCATCCCATTCGAAGATCACTCGAAGTGTGTTTCCTATTTTAGCTGAGTCAGCCAGGCTGTCGGGAAAATGTGGGTACTCTACACGTGAGACGCAAGGCTGACACTCAATTTTGGGCCTAAGAACCTCAAGGACCAGGATCCATCTTGCAGGCTCTCCACGAGCGCGTATGGAAACTCAAGGGGACACCAGACAGGATTTTGGGTTTTGGAACGTGCACAACGTGTCATTTAAAGGTGCTTGAAAGACTCCATAAGGGCGATGTAAGTGCACGCAAAAGGACCGCGTTGCCATCGAGAACGAGTTGGTAGATTGAAATCTATAAACCCCCGATTGTTGATATACCACAAAGTTGGGGCCAAAAGAAGTCACCGCAATCCCAAAAGAGCTTTTACGAAGCTTTTTGATCGTATCAGAATGATTTGACAATTTTATTTGATGTTTGGGGGTCGTGGGTGACCTTCAGGTCGTGCCCGTGGATGCACGTTCAGAGGAGGCGAGCCGAGCGCGCAGCCTACCTGGGCAACCGGAATTGACGAACAACAGTCAAAGTAGAATATCTAAACGGTAAATGGGCATAAAATCACGCTTTTGCATGCATTGAGCTCCCCAGTGGCTAGCGAACAGAATGAGCCCAAAAACGCCGGTGAAAGAAGCATGTGTCGACTGTTGTTGGCCGTGGAGAGGGTCGCGCGGGTGGAGGAGTGGTGCTGAGGTTGGGAAAGCCGATGAGGCGTGTTAGCGGACGTGTCGACGGGCGTGGTGCCGGCCGGGAGTCTCCCTTGTACCAAGCTAAGGAAATAAGCGAGCGAGACAACTGACGGCTACACCTGGGAGTCTCAACCTTCGGCCTCGACGCCTGGAAGCTTGATGTAGTTGATGTAATTTTGCTCGATGAGGTTTACATTCTCCTCCACTCGTAACCGTTGCTGTGTGCTTGCGCCGCCGTGCACCTCCGAAGCTACCGTCTTTGAGCCTCTCAGGTCTCCCGCCTCCCCCGGTCTCTTTGTCAAAGCCCCCAGGCACCATAAACGGTACCTCGAGGGACCCCGTTTTTTTCCCTTCCTCCCACACACCACCCACCAGACCCATGCACCACTCTCGCTCTACCTAGACTTTCCTACCCCGTTATTTTTCCATTACCTACTCCCTCCCCCCCGTTGCTCCCGTCGCGTCAGCCGCTTCTTTCTTCTTCTTCCATCATCACCACCGCCTCAACCACCACGACCGCATTGCTCCCTAACGCGTCCCACGCCTATAGATCGACCGTGTACCTGCATGTACCTGCCCCGGCTCGCGTCTTGAAAGCCTCGTCCCTAGGCGTGTAAGTCGGTCACCCGCGAACCCGTTCTCCTCGTCCCCCGATTTACCGCCCACCACCCGCGCCCCGAACCGACGATCGAGGTCCAGCATCAACCACCGCGCGTCCGCCCCCGTCGAGCAGATGCTGCTTCAGCGCGACTGCCCTCTGGAATAATCTTGTTAGTGGGGGGAGGCTGCGGTTCAGCCTTGCAGACGTTTGGGTCGCGGTCTTGGATTTGCGCCCGAGAACGTCAAGATGGTACCGCTCGACCGGACTGCTTCACTGGGGGTTGCGCAGGGACTAAGATGTCTACAGGTGCTGTTTAAGCGGAAACCCGTTCAATTCCTACCCCCGGCGGAATTTGAAGATGAGAATGTCGAGGTACGTCACGGCCGGGATTGGTCAAGCCGCCGGATGACCTTGGCGCGGAGACTGATTCGTGATTCACAGGTTTGGCACATCCCCCAAACCGGGGAGGTGTTCGTTTCATACGAGGAGTACTTAAATCGGTAAGTGTCATCTTCCAAATCATTATCGCTGTTGTTCTCGTTCAATCACTTACACCACCTCAGTATGGATTTTTATAAGCAGGTGAGCCTATCAGCATAACTTTGTGCCAAGACAAGCACCAGCTCACAATGTTTACGCAGCGACGGTTTAATGACCAAATCACTGGTCACTCTGGCTTAACCTTTTTCGAAGCCTTTAAGAGCGAGGTTTGTTGCTCGTCGTTCCCCCTAAAATTCACCGCTCATGTATGTTATAGCTCACTGGCGGCCAAGAGGTCGAGGCTTCTTTTCCGGAAGCTTTAAAAGGTCCCATTCTGCGCAAAGTTCAATTCCAGACGATTTCGCGCCTGGACAATCTTGTCGACATGGTTTACGATGAGTTCAAGCATGACTATTACCCAGGCGAGGAAGTGACCGTTACAATGGACGGTGGAGATAGAGTCCACGGACTAGTAAGAGACAAGACCACCTTTGGGCCAAGACCTCTCGCCGATGGAAGTCAATCGATGCCAACCACCCGGTATTTAGTCGAACTGAAGGACTCCGGTAAAGAGACAATGGTCACAGATGAGCATATATGTCGCGATCGAGGCGTCTTCACCAAGGCCATGCTCAGGTCTTTCATTAAAAAGACAGTCATTAGGGAGGCCTGGAATGGCGCGCCTTGGTTAGTTAAACACGACTACGCTGGGCAGTACCACATCGATACACGGGTACCGCCCCATCTACGTTACGATACCAAGATCCTTGAACGTAAACAGCTACAGGCCCAAAAGCGCGCTCTCTTACCTCATGAAACGAACGGCCACGCCAATTCGATTCACACGGGGCCAGTAAGGCTGCCGGAGCTGAAACCTGCCCCTAAAGGCAAGGGAAAACCTGGACATCCCGCAAATGGAACCAAGGGTTTCAAATGGCCTCTTAACATGGCCGCTCATAACGGAAACCCATTCAGTTATCCGGCAGGCCATTACGATCAACCGCCCTTTCAGTCCGAACCCTCACCACCGCCTCCACCGCTTCCGCCAAAATACCCAATTGAAGATCTACAACTTGAGCCACGAAGTGATCGCAAACGGCCTCCACTCAAGTTTTATTGCAATAACCCACCGGTACAAGTTGAGAATCAAGAACCACTACATGACAAGGTTGAAATGGACTCGGTTGGCCCGCTGCTCGAGACTTGGGATACTCTCAACGTCTACTGCGAGATCTTCAAGTTGGATTCCTTCACTTTTGACGACTTTGTGGAGACTATGTGCGTCGCTTCAGAACAGGTGCCTGTGCAACTATTCGATGAGATTCACTGCTCAGTATTGAAGATATTGGTGGACTCTGAGGCCGATGGCGGTAAAGTCCGCATCAATCTACCAGAACTAGAAGAAGAGGATAGCGATGAGGAAGATGCAGACGAGGACGCCAGCGCACAACCCACTCCGGAACCGGAGCCCAAACCGACAGGGCGAGCTACCCGAAGCAGTCTGGCCAAGCTCGAAGCCGAGAGGTTAGCGGCTGAAGCCGCTGCAGCAGAACGAGAGAGCGAAGCAGCGGAGGCTGAGGCCAAACACCGCGCTGAAGACCTTTTGGAAGACTACGACTGGATCGAACACCTCCGAAAACGCGACTTCACAAACGGAGGTTGGGAGCGAATCATGGTTGGATTGCTTCATCAATTGTCAAAGAATGAGCGCCAGCAAAAAGTTTGCGAGGAGCTTTTGTACGAACTCGTGCCCGGAAACATTGAACCGACACAGGATACGGTACGCCAGAGATATGCCGAGCTTGATATCAACCATCGTGTGAAAGCTCTGCAGATTATTTGCATGTTGACGACTGAAACCAAGGCCTTGAGAGGCTATATGGAGGAGTGCAGTGAGACAATGACCAAATACCGCAAGGACAAGATTGAGTGGCAGAGACAGCGGAAGCAGGCGTAAGTACCAATGTATTAACTTGATGAGTGCCACTAACTGATTGTGAATAGCGTTGAGGATCTCCGCCAACTGAATGACCAGCGAAAGATTCTGCTGCCTGACAACATGCCTCCTTCACCTCCGCAGAAGCCAGTCAAGGCCGAAGACGACGTGAAAATGACAGATGTAGACGACTCAATTGTCTCAAGAGAAGAAGATGGTGACGAGACAGAGGAGGATGTCTCGTCTAAGAGGAATCGACGACGTCCGAAATCCGACAAGGCGCGAAAGCGGGAAGAGGAGAAGGCCCGTAGAGCAAAGGAGAAGGCAGAAAAGGCCCCTCCCAAGGCACCGGCACAATCCAAACAATTCATCAAGTTGCTTAAGGACATCCAAAAGAAAGAGGACCTTGTCAAGAAATGCGAAGAGGAGATTGCGGTCATTGATAATGATTTGCGAGAAGCTGACTGTCCACGAACCAGGGTGTTGGGCAAGGATCGATTCTGGAATCGCTACTACTGGTTTGAGCGCAATGGAATGCCGTACGGTGGGCTGCCCGACAGCTCAACGGCTTCCGCCGGATACGCGAATGGGTGTATCTGGGTACAGGGGCCGGATGATATAGAGCGGGAAGGTTACATCGACCTTGAGCCGGAACTCCAGAACGAGTACAAGACGAAGTTCAACATGACAGTTCCTGAGCGTAAGGCGATTGACGAGGGTGGCACGAGCGTATTCAATGCGCGTCAATGGGGGTATATCTCTGAGCCGGAACACGTTGACGAACTTATCAAATGGCTGGACCCTCGGGGCTTCAACGAGCTCAAGCTACGGAAAGAGTTGCTCAACTACAAGGAGAAGATTGCGATGCACATGGAGAACCGGAAGACATACCTTGCTCACGCAGCGGACGCAGACAAGAAGGAAGAGACGAAGCGGATGAGCACGCGGATACGGGATAAGACACCGGAGCCTCCCCACTACCGCTGTCTTTCGTGGGAGAACACGACAGCACTCGAGGAGTTGGGGCACCTGCACAGTGATCCTCCACCTCCACCGCGAGCGAGGAAGCAGACGAGGAAGCGAGAGGCATTGCCTGATGCGTCAATGCCAGCACCGAAGTCTCGACGTCGTTAGCTTAGGTTGCTTAAGACAGCAGGCCTACTATGGATGAGAGCTTACTACACGGAAAATCTCGATACACGGGGCTCGGCATCAATTCGTTTGCTAACGAAGCCATAATGAGACAAGTTGCAATGAGTGTAGAGTCTCTCCAAAGGGCAATTAGGGGAAATGACTGGGTGGCTAGAGGTTGACATGGTTGAAATAAGGCATATAAAAAGAAAAGCATGTGGCGTTTTATCGAGCGGAAGGCTTGCATAGGAAACTAGCTTATAGACTCAATCGATTGTATTAAAGTTCAATTAAAAGCCAAACGTTTGTTGTAAACTTGATGGTGCTGCTCTTTTCTTGGAGTCCAGATCTGCGAGATTGTGTTGCCAGGGGCATGGGCCTATCACATGCTTCGGCTCGTCCCGAGATAACGCAAAGGTACTGTATGACGTGGGACGGGTTCCTGGGTAAAACTCAGCCAATAGCGCAATGCGGCCAATTCCTAGCAAACAAGTCGTGATGATGCTAAAGATCGTTCGAACTTCTACTGAAGCAGATCATGTTCGCGCGAAATGCCACATCGGGAGGCACCGCCGAGACGGATCCGGCGCTAAAGGTGGGCTCTGCCTCGGCATCTTAACAGCCGACCACCGATCCCCGATCGCATCTAAGTTGGATGGTCGGATAGTTACTTGGTCCGGAGACTTTCCCACGGTGTATATATACCTGTACGACGTATCTGTTTCAGCTTCAGCCTCGCCCTTCGCAATTGCACTTTTTGGGGTCAATTTCTTGGAAGCGACTGTGATCAATATTCTGAGTAACCATGGCTGAAGAGTTCCCCAAGATTAAGCTGTACTGGTACGTCAAGTGTCATATGCAAGGCACAAATCTGGGATATTCCAAAATGCGCCGACTAACACACCCGCAGGCTCGACCACTCACGGTCCCAGCGCATCCTCTGGCTTCTCGAGGAACTCAAGCTGCCTTACGAGCTGGAGCTCTTCCATCGCGACAAGAAGACCTTCCTTGCGCCGCCGGAGCTGGAGAAAATCCACCCTCTAGGCAAGTCGCCCATCATCAGCATCACGCCAGAAGGCGCAGAGAAGCCCATTATCCTTGCGGAGAGCGGGTTCATCACGCAGTACTTGACAGAAAATGTGCCCGAGGGGCAGAAGTTGATGCCAAAAAAGTGGCGGGATGGCAAGGAGGGTATTTTGGGGGGCGAGACGGAGGCGTGGTTGAGGTATCAGTATTTCCTACACTACTGTGAGGGGAGTTTGATGTCGACGTTGGTTATGGCTTTGATCATTGGGAGTAGGTCATTCATCGGAAATATGAAGCATACGTACTAACTGCCCCCAGAGCTCAAATCACCCGACGTCCCCTTCTTCATCCGCCCCATCTCGACAATGCTCGCCAACCGCATCTTCGGCTCGTTCATCTTCCCCAACGCGCGCAAGCACCTGACCCTTATAGAGCAGCAGCTCAATACCTCCAGCGGGAAGTACCTCTGCTACGACAAACTCACCGCGGCGGATATCTTGATGAGCTTCCCGCTGATTGCGGCGAAGGACCGGTTTAATGGGTTTGGTGAGTGGCAGGGCGGGAGCTGGAAGACGGAGTTCCCGAAGGTTTATGAGTATGTGCAGATGATTGAGGCGGAGCCGGGGTACTTGAAGAGTGTGGAGAAGATCAAGGAGGTTGAGGGAAGCTTTGAGGCGTCCTTGTAAGTCTACTTGAGGAAGGTTGAAGGATGTATGATATACACGACTAAGGAGTGTAATGATGGCTCGTAATCCTAAGTCTCCGAAGAAGCAATTGTTTTTTTATCGATTTGTCCCTGGGAATGATACTCAATGTGAATTCCAACCTCACATGCAGGGAATTTATGTAACAAAAACCGAGCCACTTTCAATACAAATAACTGCCGGGCCATACATACCTTATACGCGATATTGAGAGAAGTTATCTACGTGTTCTGTTATCTTAAATGTATGAGGTCCATTCCCACCGAGTTGCCCTAGACCGACGTAGCATTCTCACCGAGTCCTCACCATGAAAACAGAAGATGATTGGTCACTGACCGAAATAGTGGAGTACTACCCAGCTACACCTCTAAAATACTGGAGCATCATTTCGTCCTGACCTTTCCTCACGACACTCCCCCCAATTGCCTCGGCCGATCGCCATGTACGCATCTAGAACGGTTTGCTCAAGATGCTCATCTCAAATACGCTCGGCTGCAGCTCAGAGGCTGGGTCGAACGGCCAAATTCGCCTCTCTAGCCGATGTACCGGACTCATCTCAACCCACCTCATCAACCAGCAATGAGACTGAAGTACAACGCCGTCCGTTCTTACGCCGGCCAGAGCCAACTCAAAGACCAGTACATGCGCCGAAAGATTCAGCAATGGCCTTATTTCAGGACGTAGTTAGCCCTTCATACAGCACACAGCAAAATGGTGAGGTGGCAGCTCGGCCTGCGCTGGGCGAGCTCGAAATTGCTGGAAAGATGAGCGAGTTGGTCAAGAGGGATGACTTTACTCTGGATCAACAGTATCAGATATTCAAGAGCGAAATCTGGCCACACATCCTGGACCTTCGCGGCCAAGTTCCCAAGCATGTCTACACCTCTACTAATGTCTTCCTTGGCAAAGTGCGCGAGGCAATGGTCAAAGAAGATATGAGAGGCAACAGCGTTGAGCTCTCGCAGATATACTACATGATTGGGAGGTCAGATTTGGATATCCGGGACGATCTCATCCTGAACATCTGCTGCCGCCTGATCACGGAAAACAAGTCTCCGGCAGAAGTAACTGCGCTGGCGGAGGAGCTTGTGGACCTGTGGAAACATGTCACTCAGCTTAAGCGTACTGGGGAGGTTGGTCGTGGTCTACGGTTTGTGATGCCGTCAGCGCAGGAGGTACTTAAGGATGCGGATCGATTTCGGACGGCCCAGATGCGGAAGATCTTCATCCATCCGTCGACAAAGGCGCTCGGGAGCATGTTCCTTCAGTTCAAACACGAGCAGGCTCGGTACATCATGCCTGGACTCCTGGCTACTATTACCGTTCTGGCGACTCAGAAAAACCAGACAGAGGCACAAATTGCAGCAGCTCCATTGCTGTATCTTGTGAGCCTCGTACTGGGAAAGCACCCACCGGATGGGGGATTTATAGACTCGGTCTTCTCGGTGCCGACGCGGGTTCCTCCAAGCTCAAAGGACAAGATCAAGGCCTTTGTGAAGAAGAACTGGCACCTCGTTACGACTATGCTCTTCCAAAAGGACGCCGCTTGGCGGACCGGGGTGAAATCTACAGCGGCAGACCCTGAATTAAGTAGTGTGTTGAACATAGGGATGTTTCACAAGCAACTAAGAGCCGCCTATCGAACTCGCAACATCGGCGCCATCACGTCTATCTGGCAGAATCTTACAACGAACATGCAGCATCACCCCCAGCTAGCCAAGCAGATCGCCGCCGACGCGCAGTTCCTTGATTTTTGGATATTTGTGTGGTGCGCAGTTCGAAGGCCGATGAAGGTTCAAGAGTCAATTGAGTTGATGAGAGAGTTGGGGGTTCAGCCTACCGTTAAAACATACACGGCTATGATGCATGGGTGGAAGATGTGTAAGGATGCAGCCAAAATTGAGGCACTGTGGCAGGAACTCGTCAATTCAGGGGTGAAGCTGGATTCTTTCATCTGGACGGAACGCATCTCAGGTCTTATTGAGGTTGGAAGGGCCGAGGCAGGTATCCAGGCGTTGTCCGATATGGTGACGACCTGGAAGTTGGCTGTCAAGGAGGGTCGCCAAGCTGAGGCAGTGAAGCCGAGCATAGAGGTTGTCAACGCTGCGTTCAAGGGCTTGATCCGTCTAGACGCCAAAGCCGCACACCAAGTCCTCGCCTGGGCAGGCCGCGAAGGCTTCGAGCCCAACATTAGGACCTACAACATCCTCCTCGGAGAGACATTGCGTAATGGTAGCTCTGATGATGTCCAAGACCTACTCCGCGCCATGAAAGTCCAAGGCATTGAACCCGACGCCGCAACGTTCACACTCATCCTCGAAGAAGTCCTCGGCCGCATGGGCGACGCCGAACCAGCCGAACAAGTCCAAGCCATCGAGCAAGTCTTCGCGGACATTGAAGCCGCCGGCCTTAAACCTAATAATGAAACCTACGGCAAGATGCTCTACGCCATTGCCAGCCTCGCCAACGGCTCTGACGAAGCCATCGCTGCTGTGCAAACCCACATGCGCAACGACGGCTGCTCCATCACCCCCCACATGGTCACCATCCTCGTCGAGCGTGCCCTGAACCGCGACCCCCCGGACATCGCTGCCGTGCGCGACTTGCTGAAGCAGCATAAGCTCACGAGCGTGGAGAAGGGCGATCAGACGCTGTGGGAACGGGTAATGAGTGCGTTTGCGATCGGGGGCGAGAAGGTTCCCGCGATGCGCATTTTCGACGACCTCGAGCGTGCAGGGAGACCCGTTACAAGTCTGCCCTGCTTGACAGATCTGATCAACATGTTACTGGCCGAGGGGGATCGGGAGAGCGCGAAGAGGGTTGTGGGTGTGGTGTTGGGGCATAAGATGAAGAGTAAGGAGGAGTTCAAGGAGAGGTACTGGAAGCATCATTTCTGGTTCCTGGCTAAGGAGAATGGGCTGTTGAGCGGCACTCAGGCACCCCATTTATTCCGGCGATGAGATAGGGGTGGAGCGATAGTCGCTGAAGTTGTGTGTAAAGTATGTACGGTACGTGTACAGAGGTGGAACTCCTCACATTGTTGTATTTTACGCCTTAGAATGCCTATACGGCCATATATCAAAGAATCAAGCATCAAAAGAACCACAAGACACCGGGGCCTTTCCTCTTTCCCAAGTTGCGCCGCACGCCGTATCCATGTGAACATCACATAATCCTACCCAAGAAAATCTCTTATGATTCGTCCATTGCCTCATCACCATCGTCGTCCTTCCTCCCCCCTGGTTGTGTTTTCCCCTCGCCCAGCATCGAGATGACTTGTTCCAGCCCTTCGACCTCCCCTCGCGTGAACTTCCGGCCTTCGCTCTGCCACTCTCCGTCACGAACTTCGCCCTGCGTGCCGAGTTCGAGACCCCTAGCGTTCTCGAGGTACTTCCTTGAGTTGCCTTCGATGTACTCCACCCGCTCGTGCCGCCAGGTCTTCTTACCCTCCGAATCGGCCACTTGGTCCTCGTCCTCGGGTCCTAGGTCTGGTAGGATCGTTCGTAAGGACTGGGACAAGGCCCGTAGCGCTTGAAGTTGCGAGAGGGTGAACTCTGTGGTTGTAGTGATTGGCTTCTCCGAACCGCCTTCCTCCAATCCACCCTTATTCCCCAAGAACCCAAACGCACTGGCGTCCTCACCCTCCTCCATCTTAACATCCTGCCCCCGTCCTTTCACGCCTAGCGCAGTCCGTAGCTTAGCTAGTAGCGCATCGTTCCTCGCGCGCTCTGCCTCTAGCGCAACATGCAGCTTCTGGC
Source organism: Nectriaceae sp. PG4201 (assembly GCA_023628695.1). Taxonomy (NCBI): domain Eukaryota; kingdom Fungi; phylum Ascomycota; class Sordariomycetes; order Hypocreales; family Nectriaceae; species Nectriaceae sp. PG4201. Next base: position 939,541 of record JAMAKE010000006.1, read on the forward strand.
TCGCCTGCAACCGTCTCCTCAGCGCCGTGACGCTCTCCGTAGTAGGTCGGTCCGCCACGGGGCCAAAGTCCAGGCCGTCGTAGTGGCTTAGGCGCATGAAGGGCTGGTCGTCAGGCCGCACGGTGAGGATGTTGCGCATGGTGTACAGCTCGAAGATGTCGAAATTCTTGTCGATGGAGGCATTGAGGAGGGTCTCGAGCTGGTGAGTGCCATTTTCGATTTCGACTTTCGCCGCTTCTTCGGGCGGGAGGGGCGGCTCGTCGTCTTTGTCTTTCGAGTGCTTGGATTTGGAGGGTTTGGGGGCGGTGAAGCCGAGGTTTTGGGGTGGGATGGAGAGGAGGAGGCGTTCGACGGAGTCGAGGGCGCGGTCGGCGAGGACATTGACGGTGTTGATAATGTCGTCGAGGAGGGACTTGGTGGGTTAGTCTGGGGTACCAGGTGGGATAGGGAGGACGTACGACGGGTGGGTAGCCAAAATGCTCTGTCAAGAGCTCATAGTCTGAGCTGTTTGGGGCAGCCATTGTGGTGATCAGCCGTAGACCGCAGGTATGGTGGGTGTTGAAGTTGAAATTGAAGTTGAAGTTGGTGGTGGTAATAAATTTGGACGCGTCTCGTCGCGTTAATGAAGCTCAATCCATGCGCCCACCTTGTTCCGATTGACGCAGGAACCGGCAAGGTGGACCGAATCTAGGCCGTATATGCAGTAAGTCTGACTTCGAGCTCCAGGCAAAAAATTAAGGATATAGTCGCAACTATGTTGTATGATCTCAACAGTCAACACAAATCTCCATTCACGCCTGAATCGCAAGGTGTCGTCAAGAGTGGAATGGCTGCATCGATTGACATTTCCCAATTGGACTGCACTGGACAATCACCCCGCCAAACCTAGCCTGTGGCTCGCCGTTTATAGTGGGTTTACGTCACTCCGCCCAGGGTCCTACAGAAGGCCCCAGCAACAACATCCCGTCTATCCACGCCGAGGCCTCCATATCTCTTCTCAATTTCTGCGTCTCACCACCTGAAATCTTCTCCCCTCTCCCCTGCGCCCCTATACACCTCCTATTCTCCGGGCTTTGAGAGTCGCTAGCTGTGAGAATGGCGTCTAAGTATAAGGATAAAATCAAGGGCTGGCGCCCGGAAAAGCCGGAGGGAGGCATCAGACATCAGGTCGGAGGTCGAGTCGTGAGTCCCCTATCGCAACCCGACCAACCCAAAAAAACACTTCCTCATACGATATATAGAATGGCCTCCTAGGACGCAACAAATCCTCCGAAGAAGCCTCCGACCACGTCGCTCGCCCCATCTCCGAACTCCGCGATCCATCCTCCTTCGCGCCCCCTCCCAAGCGCACTGGCTCCGGCCTCATCCCCCCCCCTCCTCCAACGAACACGCCCCGAAAGGTTATCACCGCGCCGTCAAAGTACCAGGATCCCAGAGCGCCGCCAGTAGAGGCGCCAGTGTATCAGAAGCAGCCACAGATTGCGTATCACCAGGAAGAGGAGCAGGAGCCGGAGGAAGAGCGGCCGCCGCAGCCGTATCGGGTGAATACCACGGGGATATCGACGGAGGGCTTGCCGCCGCCGCCGTCGTATCGGGCTGCTACGGGAGGGGGGCCGCCGAGCTTACCACCTCGTTTGCCGCCGAGGACTAACTCTGGGAGCCCGGCGAGGACTCCAACGGCTGTCAGCCCTGCTTCGACGGGGGGTAGTGGCTTCTTGAACCAGAGTGCTGCAAATCGATTAGGTGCTGCGGGTGTATCAGTTCCAGGGCTTGGAATCGGACGGTCCAGCCCTGCGAATGCAAGCTCACCAAGTCCTCCACAACCTCCACGCCCCAATGCTGCTCCCGCCTCGCACATGAATGAGCTACAGAACCGTTTCTCAAAGCTAGGTACGTCGTCAGCATCTAGCCCGCCAACCCCCCCTGCCGAGGGAACGAGTTGGGCGCAGAAGCAAGCGGCCCTCAAAACGGCGTCCTCCTTTCAAAAAGATCCTTCTTCCGTGTCATTCTCCGATGCCAGGGCTGCAGCGAGCACGGCGAACAACTTCCGGCAGCGGCATGGGGAGCAAGTCGCGTCAGGGATGAAAACAGCGAACAGCTTGAATCAGAGATATGGGGTTATGGATAAGGTTGGTGGGGTTGCGAATGGTCAGGGACTTAGTACGGCATCCCCAACCCCTTCTCCCTCTGTACCGGGATTGGCAGGGAAGAAGAAGCCGCCGCCTCCTCCGCCGAAGAAGAAGCCAGGACTAGCAAGTGCTCCGGCCTCTAGTGCTCCTGGCGATGCTGATGCGCCGCCGCCAATTCCATTGTCGACTAGACCGCAATTCTGAGTTGGCATTCCTAACCGTATCACAGATTGACAGCTAGGCGTTTGGGTGCACGTTATATATCATGGGTTTCACTACGGATGGAGTCGTATTAGAGGTAAAAAAAATTGCAACTTCATGACGGTCAGACCGGATTGGAATCCACAGCCTCTTTTGATTTCCTCGCTATATTGTTTGGGGAATATATGCCAAGCGCTGATTAAGCAGCCATATGGCTCTTCGTCGTCATCATCAGATTCGTCTAATTTGCTGCTCTAGTGAAGCACGAGAGCATAATGGGACACCACGTCAAAACCCGAGCTTAAACCTTCATCTCACTGAGACCGTGCTTCCAGACGATGATATAGGGAGTGACACCATCCTCACGGTAGTTGAGGAGAACGACCCTGAGACAACGAGTCAGTATTGTGATGTTGAGACTTGGAACTTGAAAACAATTCTGGGGAGATGTGTCCTTACATTCCATCAGGGTTCATAGACTCGCCAGTGTAGAACTCAAAGTCCTTGAAGCCAGGGAGAAGCTTCTCCTTGACGTACTTCTGGGCACCCTTCTCGAAGGCGGTGATTTCCTCAGCGGGAGCGTTCTTCTCCTGGAGAGCGGCCTTGACAGCCTTCATGTAACCTGAAGGTGGGGTTAGTGGGCCATTGAGCCATCATAAATTCTCAATAGAATAGCGCGTACCCTTGAGGTAGGTGAGGAAGCTCTTCTTGTCGAAAGAAGTGCTCTGGAGACGGAAAGAGTGGACAATGTTGTTGACCTTGATAGCGGTATCCTCGGTACCCTCGTCAGCCTCCTCGGCGGAAGCGTTGGCACCAATATCTGGGAAGGTCTCGTGTTAGTGCCAATGCCTTCATATTTTTTTGGGGGTTCGTCGTCGAGGAGCTCGGGGGGTTTCGAGCGGGAAGCTACGAACCGACTTCGACAGCGCCTTCAGTGATCATGGCACAGTCGGCCTCATAGACGATGCCATCAACCTCCTTGAGGTTGTAGGAGTCCGAGATAATCTCGTCGCCGGTAATGAGATCCTGTGATTGCGGGGTTCAGCGCTTGGGTCAGGTAGCCAGGACGACGCGGGGTCGTAGCCCAAGGAGGGGCAATGAACGCCGCTGAGAGGGTTGTACCTTGTAAATAATCATATTGGCGGCTGGGTCGACGTGTGACCTGGTGATTCGAGATGAAGGGAAGGGGAGAAGAGGCTGGAGGAGTTTTGGGAGACTTGTCGGAAGATGCGAGTCCAGTGCCTGGTGATAAAATTCGAAGTGGGAGGGAAGTGGCGGGCGTGGTGGGGTTGTTGGTACTAGACCATAAGGGGTTAGAGGATCATGAAAAGAAAATTCGCTTCAACTATTGTTCCACTCCGGATCTTGTATGTCCCTATCAAGGAATGTGAGTCTCGATAGATGCAACTGTCCAAACATCCCGGTATGCATCAATCAGACAAAGGAGCGCCTCCTGTCAGGGGAATCTGATGTCCGAGCGACCCTATCAGAGTCAAAGAATGTCGATCCTATTTCCCGACCTACAGCTCGGAGTAATCATCGGACTCCCGCTGGAGTCTCAATGCGCGTGTTCTCTTACATGTCGCTTTCGTCGCTTTTGTCATGCACGCTAAGGACAGAGGATGAGCTCGAGCAAATGAGGCGGATATTTGGCAACCAACAACGCTTGGGCAGCGGGTTCGAGCAGCCACCGGGAGTCCGAGATGATCTCGCTCAACTGCCAGCCAACAACGGACAAGGCAAAATAACAATCACCGGTTATGACGACGATGCGGGGGAGGAAACAAAACAACAGACGATGAATGAACTCATATAATGTGCTGAGGCGTGACGAGGAGCACGGTGTTATGGTCTGATATGGTGACTTCATGAGGCGACTTTGATAGCTGAAGGGCGATTAACAGGATGAACAACCTTGGGTGTTCCACGGGCCTCAAAAGGGAGATAGATGTCGCTGCTTTTAGCTTGAGTTGACCCTCTTTTTAGGGCGAAGGATCCAAGCCACAGTGATGACTTACACCGTTTAGCTGGAGATTGTAGTGACTTTTGGTAGGGAGAACGAGTTTCTAGTTGTCTCAGAACAAAGTTAACAATTAATCACGACTACAATGTCTGCTATGGTAACACATCCGCCAAGCATCCAAGTTTTAGAATTAAGCGTAGATTCAGAAGGCGACAGCGAGTTCCGTTTCTTTGTCGACAACAAATATGTCAAATATGTCACAATCAGCGTTGGGCTCTACGAAGTCGACGACATGTGCTTTGCACCGTCCCTAATCTTTATGTTGCCAGAGTTTCCGCCCGGCGTTTGGAATCAAGGCCACATCGCCTGTAACCCAGTGACTGGCCAGGCTGACTTCGCATCTATCACAAAGGCAACTTTACCAGGCATCACTAAACATGGCATCCCAATTCCGTCGATTACCTACAGTTTCACGTTGGGAAGAAGCTTCGGTCGAATGTGTACGAAGTAACGTCGCCTCATTTTGAGTCGACTGTAATCGCCAAAATTTGCTCGATTTCCGTGGGTAATCCCGCTTCTTGAAGCCGAGACAGCTGCATACGAATGGCTACAAGGCTACGAAGTTGGGGCCACCTTCCTGGGTCACTTAACTGAGGAGGGGAGAGTCATCGGGTTCATTATCGGTCGTGTGTCCGGGTTCCATCATGCAATGTTATGCGACGTTGTCGAAACTACATGCGTTAGTGCTTAAGCATGGGGATATCAATAGGCATAACTTCCTCATTCATGACGGAAAGGCGACGATGATTGACGTCGAAAATATGTCTCGAGGAGCTAGTAAGGGTGAGCTGGAAGATGAGCTGAGACGGTTGAAGGACGAACTGTGTGATACATCGGGCAGAGGAGGACGAATTGTCGAGGGCGACTTAGCTGGAGATTGAAAATCCTCAAGCACCTTCCTCGAACTTACCCTCAATCCTAACCTCGATCCTAGAGTAGATAGATCCATCAGCAAGAACAAGGGAATAATGACTAGATATCCGAGTCTCTCGATGAGATCGTCATTGATTAACGCGTCGAGGGGCCAAGCGTGTCGACGTAAAGGCGGCAGCAACGCTAAGCCGGTTCTGCTTGTGGCGAAACTCAGGAGCCGAGATTGGAGATTGATAAAAAATGAATCAAAGGGCATGCTTTTCTGGCGCTGCTGAGTCCCTTGTTCGGTTTCCGTCAGTCCACTTATTGGAAAAAGTGCCTGCTCCGATGATTCCGAAGCCCGCGCAGCCCTTTTTTGCCTTGGCGCCACCTCCGGCTCCATAAGCCATCAACAAGGCTTGACCTTGTCGGCCCTTGCAACTGACAGCCCAAAACCATCCCCAATCCCCAACTCACCCACGCTCCTTAAGCTCGCCAATTCCAGCTCTTCACATACTCTTTTTCTCCTTTCTTGTACCAAATCTGTGTTTTCGTCTTCTTGTTTTCCTGTACTACTGATACTACCTGTTCCAATCCCGGATTGACCACGTCATGGGCAACGACTCGTCCATCGCAGACGCCTCGGTCATGGCGAACCAGACGCTCTTCGACACAGCACTTCCGCCACTCCCGACTTTCTCCCTCGAGACGCAGCCCGACCTCATCGAATGGCTCCCTGACTTCTGGCTGTCGCTCATCATCCCCGTCGTCGTCTACTGGGTGCTGTCGCTGTTCTTCCACGCCATCGACGTCTACGATTACTTCCCTCAGTATCGCCTGCACACCCCCGAGGAGATCACCAAGCGCAACCATGCGACGCGGTACGAGGTCGCTCGCGACGTCATCATCCAGCAGATCATCCAGGTCGCTACGGGCGCCGTCCTGGCCCTGACTGAGCCTCCGGAGATGACGGGCAAGACCAACTACGATGTTGCTGTCTGGGCCACGAGGATTCGGCTTGCGCAGCGTGCCTTGCCCTCGATCTTGGGCTTGGTCGGTCTCAACGCCACCGCTATCTCTAAGAACATGGTCGAGAGCTACCCATTGCTCGCGGGTGCACTCGCTGGCGGTTACTATCCATTCCTGACTAGCGAGACTGGCGGGCCTGTCTTTGCGTCGTGGGAGATCAAGGCAGCCAAGGTCATTTACCACATCGCTATCCCAGCCGTGCAGTTCCTCGTCGCCACCTTCATCCTGGATACCTGGCAATACTTCCTGCACCGATTGATGCACGTTAACCGATGGCTGTATGGTGAGTGAAGATTCGATGACCCCTATACAGTTATTAATTCCCGAGCCAATTGCTGACTTACACCCTCCTAGCTACTTTCCACTCGCGACACCATCGACTCTACGTGCCCTATGCCTACGGAGCTCTCTACAACCACCCCCTGGAGGGCTTCCTTCTCGATACTCTTGGTGCTAGCATTGCATTCAAGGCGACCTTCATGACTATGCGACAGGGCATGTGGTTCTTCTCGTTCTCGACCATCAAGACTGTTGATGACCACTGCGGATACTCCTTCCCCTGGGACCCTCTCCAGCTCATCACCAGCAACAATGCCGCGTACCACGACATCCACCATCAGACTTGGGGCATTAAGACCAACTTTGCCCAGCCCTTCTTCACCTTCTGGGATGGCCTGCTGGACACAAAGTACAAGGGCACCAGGGATAATACACCCGAAGGCAGGAAGCCTCATCACACTGAGAAGGCTGCCAAAGCCAAGAAGGCTAACTAAATGACAACTACTATCACAATCAGACTACGGAGACATGAAATCATTGGCATCGCCCAGGTGTGCGATTTGACTAGTACCTATCATCTTTGGGGGTTTCACACTTGGATGACGGCACACACGACGGCTTGAAGCTCGCGGTAATAATATCATCTTTTTAACGGTTTTAATGGGGCACACATGGACGGCTTCCCAATGTGCATACTTAATTTCTTCATCATCCTTTCTTGTGGTTAGTTTCCCTTCGGATATGGCTCGGGGGTTCCAAGTTCGAGGTCAGGCGGCTGGTGTCTAAGCAAGCAAATGGGGCAATTCGTTCACCCATGGCTTGATCTTTCGTGTACGATACGATTATTCTTCGTTGGGGCGTTTCTTTTCTTCGGTGCGGTAACGTTCCGGCGGTGAAGGTCCGGTAACGAAGCCGATTTTTGTGTAATGCGGGCGAGTTCGGGGGTGGCAAAGGAAGGATATCGGCGTGCTTTCCTCGAGCAAACGAAAATACATACCTACAAATACGCTACAACTTAGCACTATGTGATGCACGACCCGTCTTAATACGTGTATACTGAAAGCGGTCTGGCCTTGACCTCGGTCTTGGTCTTCGGAGCCTACATGCATGCGACTTCACTTCGTATGGGGTGATACCACAGGGGAAAATCGGACGAGGACGCGTGCGAGAGCTGAGGCTGAAGGGTCGTGCATGCGCTGTGCGTTGATGAGTTGTCGATGGGGGTCGATGGGGCTGAACAGGTGGGGAGGAAAATGAAAACAGAAAATTCTGACGTTCTTCTGATATGAAAGGGCATTGTTAATAGTAATGATATGAACGACTCGACACAGAGGCGTTCAACTTGGAACTCGGACTCTTAATACGAAGTTGAAGTGGTGGGAGAACTTCTTCGTACCGCGATGACAGCACCGCATTTGAGACATGTAACGGCGCCTTAGCACTTGTTCTTACTGGGTGCTGTTGCCCCTGGCTAGGAAACAAGGGCGGTGAAGCAGCGGGTCGGGGCAGTTTAAGACGCCGACTTGGTCTGAGGATGCACCAGCGAATCGCTAGTATCAGGACTGATACGTATGAGCTAAGGGGAGGTCAATTGACGACTGGCGCCATCACAGACTGAGAATTAGGACCAAATTCCCATCAATGGGAAGAGCGTGCAGTTCATTTCAGGGGCACACGTCTTTGACAGGCCGCCAATCGGCTGGCTCTGAGAGCTATGGAGTTGAGGCGGGATGAGGTGAGCTTCCCCAGGGTACCGGGACACTGGGGGTTTGTCCAGGCCATGCGGTTGGCTGCCTCGCTGGGCTGTCATTTCTGATGCCACGAGGAGATGCGTGGAGAGAGGTGAGGAACTGATGAAGGGGAAACGCTGATGGAGCCGGTTCGCTAGTGAGAATGGCTTCATTGGGTGGGAAGGACGGGAATGGTGGAAGGGATGGAACATGGCAATTGTTTCGGAGGGTTGGATTGCCATGCTGAGTATTTGATAAGCATACTTCTGAAACGGGTGGAATGGAATACGTGGGTACAGACTTGATCTTACAGTACTGCGTGCAATGAGCGTACATGATGCTGTGTAAGTCAAGTCGATAGCCACCCGCCGCCAGTCTCAAAGCTTTACTTGCTATCGATTCTAGTACGTTAATTTTACATTTCAATGTCCTCAAGGGCAAGAACATGGCCTCATGAGGTCATACGTCCCCACTGATCAGTTCGAACTGTCACCGGAGATTCTCGACCGGGCCGTGGTCGGTGATATTGGGTGATAGCCGCATCCGGAATAAGAGGCGATTCTGGGGTGAGGTGATGATCCGATGCGAATGTGATTATGTGACCGATGAGATGCTGTGCTCAATTGCGCAAGGACAGAACCATAAAGACCATTGTACTATGTATCCGTGCCTTCACTAGGCAGAGCCGGCATTTCAGCTCTCTGCATCTTCGTTCAAAGATGGTTGTAGGCGGCCTGGGCCGTTATTGCTATTGGTGTTGCCTTGCTACGTGGGCGAGCCAGGGGCCAATCGAGTCCGCCACCCGTTGCCGCATGCGTCTGGTTGCTTGGTTGCAATGGAGCTGTTGAATCTACGGTGAACCTTGGGGATGCTGGCTGGCTGGCTGATCATGGAGTGTTTGTTTGCATCGGTGCGTTCAGCTGGTGATCGTCGACTGAACAACTTAATACTGTTACTTCCTTGAATGTCTACATGGATGGACGAACTAGACATGCGGGAGGAAGGGAGGCTTGAAGATTGAGTGAGACGCTAGTGGAACCTGGCGATGAGTGGGAGTCTGAGACAGATTGAATTGGACGCGGCGCATTGTTTACCTTGCGTGAGATGGCACCAGGGGTCTAGACTAATACTTTGATGAAAGACTACTGTAGAGTTCTGCCGTGGTGATAATGTTGTTGGCGGAGTACATTGAAGCGTTGACGCAATTCTGTCGTAGTTCCTCTAATTTATTGATTCGAATCGAAAATGGTGCTATCCAAGTTCAGCCCAAATTGAAGGCTTTCTTGCTGATGAAGTGGGAACGACAGGGATCCGGACATCCTTTATTGCAGATCCTGGAACGTGGCACCCAGCATCCATGATACAAATTCGATAGTCTGGAGCCGATCCCCTTCACCTTTCAGGTTTTCTGTAGAACCTCTGACGATGTGTACAGTGACAAGAACACAGTGAGTGAGCAACTTCTACCATCCCATCATCGGAGCTTTCGGTTCTGAGGCAATTGTAGACTGGATCCCACGGATGATGATTGAAATTGGATTGATAGAGATCCAATCGTCGCCATGGCTTCCGCCCCTCCCTTACCCCTGGTTTGGTTCTCAAAGTTGCCGGCAATTAAATCCACATGGTCTCAGGCTCGAAACTAACCCTCGTCCAGCTTAGCGCTGTGAATCGTAGTCCAAGTGGGAACACTCATGGTCCAATCGCCCAGCGCTGAGGAACCATGCCCTCCTCCAGGGGACCAGCTCGACCGGGGACATCACCAATTGCTGCCCTCCGCTTCAGCTTTTGCGTCTTGTCTCGTCTTGTCTCGTCTTGTCTTTGCGAGTGTTAATGGCTAATGCCAGGGTGAGTTAGGCGGGATCGAGAAGAGTCTGGGCCCCCCTGAGGGTTTGAAGAATAATATCCCCGTGTCTTCCATTCATGTCTCGTCTCATGGTTCTGTCTCGTCCTTTGGAAACCCCTCCTTGGTTGATCGACGTTGCCCATCGTCAGCTCAGCTGGTCACTGGATCCGGCTTCTTCGTCGACGATTCCGGAGCTGATGCGCCTTGGCTTGGTTGGTTGAAGCTGGCTGGCTCGATTGAGTGAGCTGGGCTGAGGCTGGACTGCCTTCCCTGACGGAGCTACCGATCTGTGGTCGCTCTTGCCTTGCTTCGCTGCTTGCAAATGGCCTCGTGCATCTGTTACTCTTCCTCCTCTTTCATCTCTTCCGCTCTGCCTATTTTCCCCTCTTACGTCTCCTCCGTCCGTCTGTAACTGTTAAGCAACCCATGACTTGGCCATGAATGCGACGCCCGTCCGGACGATCCAACAACAATAAACACCATTAGCCGCCACTACTTACAAAGCCCAAACCACCGGTAAATACTAAGACAGCATCGCATACCCTTCTCGTCCCAACTGAGTGCAACGTGTCGCCCGCTTGCTTGGGCTCTCCTGCGTGTAAGCGCCAGACCCAACAACGCCCTGGAACGAAGCTCCATAAGTCTTACATCTCATCTCCGTCGCTTCGTCGTCGCCCCGGCTTCGAGAACCCATCGCGGCGCTTAACGACAGCGCATCCCGACGCCGTCATTGGTCCACGACGGCCTCGCTTCCAAATCACAGTAATTTTGACACTTGGGACCTGCGTCTGTCTAAACATGCGACGGGCGCTTTCGTGTTTCATCAGTCTCTGCATCATTGCCCAGTCCCAAGCATTCGGGTTGACCAGAAAGGAAGCAGCTTAGACGCCCGTCTTGGTCCTGATTTCCGGGTCCCTGCAGGCCGGACGCGCCCCAGGGACGAAGAAGCAACTGTACATACGTATATTACCTTGAGACCTTCTCACACTCCGCCATCATGGATCCCTCAACGACTCTCGTTAGCTTTTTATTGTGAGTCCGAGTCTCGACTCTTCTTCTTCTTTCTTTGTCATTTCAATTGCATTTTGTTCCACCAACCTACACCTCTGTCTTTCGCTGGTCGAACTCATCTGCATCGGCCCAAACACCAAATTCGGGTCGTTGCATCGTCTTATATACTACTCTCATTTATGGCCCATTGGGTATCCCCGCCCTCGTTTTATTCGCCCATAGCTCCCTACGGCATTCCCTTGCGTTATTCGAACTATCAGTGTCTTTCATTCTTTGCAACGGGTGCTGGGGCTCTCTGAAACATTTGAGACAAGCGTGGTTACTGTGGTATGCTCACCTCCCCATCTATCCATGTCTGAAACAGCACCGGAAGCGTGGAACTATGAGCTGGTTGGCGCTGGCCGGTGCTCGCCGGTGCTCGCCGGTGCTGGTTTCGGCGGAGTCTCAGTCTCAACTCATATATGCGGGCTGCATTGCCAAATGCCAATGCGCAGCAATGCGTTGCCCTGCGTGGCCATGGGCTGGCTCATGTTGACCCAAGCTGGCCCAAGTGGCTGGCTGGTGCTCACTGGTTTCATGCAAATTTCATTTCCATTGTTTTTTTATGCTATTACCCAGATGCGTCGTTTGCAATGAGGCTGACCTGCATCCCAGTCAGACTCACCCTTCAGTCCAGTCCGTGCAGCTTATTGGCTCGTGGGACAATTTTACCCAATCTTACACTATGGAACGAGACGTCCGGCGAGGCCGTGGCCAGTGGAGAGGCTGTTATGCTTTCCGCGACATTATTTGCGACTCCGTCGACGGCCGTGACGACGCATCGGGCCCAGGCTCAGGTTCGAGCTCAAGCTCCTCTGCCGCTGCCAAAAATACCGTCTCGTATAAGAGGAACGGTGGCCTCAAAATGGGCCACACCTACTACTACTATGTAAGCTTCGTTTGGAGTCCCTCTTTTTCCCTCTTGACCGACTCACTTCAATTCATTCTCTCACTCATACACTCACTCAACAACTACTTACACCCGTCCACTCCACACTCCCTTGACTCCAACTATCCACTATTCACTCTACCCTTTTTTAATACCATACTTAATCATCATCGACTTCAATCTCTAACGATGCCTTCTCAGTACGAGCTCGATGGCTCAGTTGAGACCCACGACCCCTCTGTGCCCTCGACAACTGCTTGTCCTTATCTCCCCGGCCAGACAGTCAATACGTTGATCGTCCCTGTCGAGCAGGCCCTGCGACAGCGAAGTGCATCTTGCAGCTCTATGCGTCACGCAGACCTGAAGACCATGAACCCCGACTCCAAGTACATCACCCCTCGACCCGCTCCCTCAGCCACTGCCGACAACACTCCTTTACGGCTCGGCACCTCCCCCGTCCTCCAGCACAAGTCCTCGACTCGCTCACTCTCGCCGGGACCAGGGGCATGGAAGCGATTCTTCACTCGAAAGTTGGCCAGTCGAGATGGGGAACGTGGTCGGTCTCGAGATCGGGATGATCAAAGCATCGCCTCTGGATCTGTCGTCGAGGAAGCTGATAGTCGGTGCGCGACTCCTTCCGAGGGCATTCGAAGCAGAGATATGTCACCGGAGTCTCTTCGTCGGTTCTTGTCGAACGACCTTCCTCCACGACCCGACTCTAACCTCAGCGAGAGGCCAGCAGTCATCATCCCGGAGGATATTGTTGAGGAGAATGAGGACGATGACAACTTTGCCACGTCGGCAGTGTCTGAGAACGCAGAGTCCCATCCTTTCACCACCTGCCTCTCGCCACCTCCATTCAAGCGGTCTACATCATCAGACAGCATGCCTCTCACCAACTCCAGCTCGCTCACTCTCATGCCGCCCAGACCCTCAAGTCAACCCGCCCTAGATACCCAAGAGGCCCCAGCATCCGCTGTTGCCCCGAGCCTACCCAAACTTGAGACGATTACACCACCTCAAGTACCTTATTCACCCTCCTCGAGCGCTTTCGCATCACCTATATTCCCACAGTCTCCTGCCTATGAGGCTCCCACCTTCTTTGACGACACCGATGATGACGATGCCTTCTCGAGCAACAACAGCGATAGCTTCTCCTTCCAGCCTACGACGACTTTGGAATCGCAGGGTCAGAAGTTCGAGGTCTACAGCCTTCCTGAGCAGGAAGAATCAGGAAGTAAAATCTTTGAACCTCAACCCACTTATGCGAAGCTCAACTCTTCCCTACTTGCCCGAGGTGATGCTGGCATCTCCGTTAGTGGCGGCAACTTTCTCGGCTCACCCATTGACACTGGTCTGGACGACTTCGTCAATGAGTTGGGCTGGATTGTTGACGTGATTGGCACAAAACGCAACTAGAGACTAAAACCTATGGTTCTCAATTAACCTCAAAACATAATCGATCGTCTACACAACAACACCTTCTCACCGAAATTGTACACATCAATCTGGCGTGGGTCGACATCCCTCCCCATCCGAATCTCTGTTACCATAAAATAGATGGCGTTTGGTTTGGAATTTGCTTTTGGTTTACTCTATCGTTACGGCCTGGCTATTCGAGCCACCAGGGCCCTGTATTTCGGCGTTTTTGAGAGGAATCAAAATGGCGCAAGCGCCTCGAATATGAGGGCAGGCGTGCCCCTACACACTTATACCCCTCCTGTTGAAGATATTTCAATGGATGAGAGCCTTTTTTTTTTTTGGAGGGATAGCTTGGTCATTGAACCAAGAAAGAAAGATGAGATGGTTGGCAATATGAGAGATGTGGCGTTTACGGTCGCCAAGATCTATAGGACTCATGATTCTCATGTAGTTTAAGAATGAAGTGAAGATGAAGCCATTAGCTTTTGTTCACCGTTTGTGAAAGAGGAATCTTGCATGCTTCTATGAAATCCAGCATGAAGCTGTTCGTCTCGACTCGTACAGCACCGGGGTATCTACCTGTACATCCCATCTATCCAGCATCTTATACAATTATTCATACACTGCGCCCGTAAACCTAGCTTTTCACTTCGCTGCCTCTACCTTCTGCGGCGCTGACTCTTCCAGCTTGATCGTCTCTACAGAAGGCCTAGGCTCCTCGACAACCGGCTTTGCTGCCTCACCAGGTTTCTCGCCTTCTGCGGGTTTCTTCTCTTCATTTGCCTTCTGCTCTTCTTCAAGCTTCTTCTTGTTAGGACTCTCCTTTTCAGGGTGTAGGAACCGTTCTGGCACTCCTCGCGCCGCGTACGTCCCGCTTCCGGCCCAGACACCGAGGAGCTTGCTCCAGCGGTACTCGCCGCGGCGGAGGCGCTGGATCTCGCGGTACGCGTAGGCATTGCAGTAGGGCAGGCCGGTCTTGGGGTCGCGGTACCGGGCGGGGTGGTTGGTTATTACACAGAGTGGCACAGGTGAAGGCTCTGGGGTAGCAAAGTTAGTGGTCTGGATGAGTAAGTGTGTTCAGGGGGAAGGGGCTTACTGGAGAGTCTGTTCATTTTGCGGTTGAAGAGGATCTGGGTCTGGATGCTTCGGTCCTTGATAGCGTTCTCATCGAAGTTTTGAAAGATTATAGCGTTGCGGGTTACAGTCTCTGGGGGCGGGGGTTCGGAGGGAGGTTCGGAGAGGGGTTCGGAGGGTGTGACGCTTGGGGCCTTGTTGAGAGCGGGTGGTGGGTTGGAGATGGGTTGTAGGTGAGGCTCTTTAGGTGGTTGTGGTCCCGTAGGAGGGGTAGTTACGGGTGTAGATGTTGGTTTCGAGATGTTCGTAGCGGGGGCAGTGTTACTGGGTCTCTCCGGAGCGGCAAAGGTCGGAGGTCCAGATCTCTGGGACGTATCCGGAGGTGCTAAGACGTTCGACTTGGCATTGCCGAGCCCGTAGCCCAGCATCGGAGGCTGAGCCCCGTTGATATTGATACTAGGCGGAGGAGCGAGCATAGGAGCGGCGAGAACGCCTGACGGCTTGGACTCAGGTGGCCGTGATAGACCTGGAGGGGGGGTCATGACTGAACTTGGGGGTTCCGGAGCAGGAGCGGGAGCAGCCAGGCCGCTTGGTGGTTGTGAGGGTGGGGGAGGAGGTGGCATCGCCATTAGTCGAGGGGCGTCGTCGATCTTGGGAGGTGCAGGTTCGGCGCGGGTGCTGGTATCTGGAGACTTCTCGGCGACAGCCTCGGACTTGTTAAGTACCGTCGAGGTGCCCCCTCGAGCTTCTACCTCAGATGGTGATGCCTCAGGAGGCTTTAGTTGTGAGGTCGCCTGTTGTGGCTGTGACTGCACCCCAGAATCAGGATTCGCAACAGGACCAGCAGTATCAGGAGAGGCTGGTTTAATATCTCTGGCCGCAGCTTGACCCTCATTCTTGTCCCCAGCAGCATCCTTCCCCTTATCCTTCTTCTCCCTTTTCTTCTTCGGCTTCTCCTCAAGAACCATCTGCCCCATGTGCGTCCCCTTCCCATCCGTCCACTCCCCCATGCCGCTCCAAAACGTAATCACCGGCCCCTTCAACGTCCTGTTATTCAACGCTGCCAGCTTCGCCAGTCTCTCCTCCTCGCGCTGTTTCTCTGCCACCTCCCATCGGTTCAGACTCTTGCTATTCCGCTTCTCCACAATCGCGGCCTCCCGCAACCGCTCCTCCTGCGTCATCGGCGGCTTCTTCATAGCTTCGAGCTTGGCGGCTTTCTTGGCCATTTGGTCCAACTGCTTGAGGCGCCGCTCCTCGCGCTCGAGCATCTGCTGGTGGAGCTGTTCCTTGGAGATGCGCGTGGTGGAGCGCGAGGAGGCCCGGGTGGGCAGGTCGGCGGCGGACGGGAGCCAGGAGGCGCGTTCAGACTTCTTCTTAGGTCGGGGGGCGGGTGCAGGTCTTGTTGGGTTGATGCGGACTTTCTTTCTGAATTTGGCGGGGATAGCCTCTTGGGCTTTGCGTTTGCGCTGCGCGGCGCGACGTTCCTTTGCCTGTTTCTCGAGCTCTTTCTCTCCTTCTAGATCATCATCGGCCTTGTTCTCGTCCTCATCGTCCGAAGACGAGTCCATGTGGACGTCCGATCCGTCATCGCCAACGTCCGAGAATCCCTGGTCATTCTCATCTTCGGCAAACAGCAGTTCGAGATCTGAGTCAGGCTCCTCATTAGCGAGCATGGATTTCATGCGATTCCCAGCCGTCGATCGCCGTTGTCGCGCCGTGGCGAGCCATTCGATTTGTTGGGAGCTCGGGTTGCTGGCGGAGCTGTCACTGTCGCTGTCGCTCAACAAATCCGGGGAGCGCGAGGTGTCCCTCTCGGAGGGTTTGGGCTCGGATGCCATCGTAAAATCATTGAATTCGGGGTCCTTGGGGGATGGGAAGGTCTTTTTTACATGGCCTCGTGATGGGGGCGGTCGTGGGCTTGTAAAGGAAAGGTTGTGTTTTTGGGGAGACGCGTTGGGAGGGAGGGGAGATAATTTTTTGGTCGCTGACATCACACTACCATGTGATAAGCACACATGGCATACGCCCCTGAAAATAAAGGATCATATCCAACATTCATCACCGACATTGTCATGTTGATAATACACCGGTTCTATTTCATCAAATGAGTAAATTGCTCATATGGTCTTCATTGCTTGTATCCATGTCTACCTCTCCATGCATTCTGCGTCGACGTTGTTAAGATGCCAGGTACGCCGTGTATAGAATCCATACCAAACGCCGGTATCCAAGCTGATCCCAATTCCAACCCACAAAACGCTTGATGCTTCGTCCATGCCCTAAAGAGGCATGTGCGAGAACGATGCCGCTGCATGCTTCCCTCAGGGCTATAGTCCCAAATCTGAAAATGCTGTCCGCCTACTCTACGCATCACAATAAACATGAAGAAAATGTTCGCAAGAAGAACTGGTCATTCCTGAAACAGGCCCAACCAAGGTAAGAAAAGTTCAGGACCAGAGCTGCGAGTAGTTTTCCAAAAAGGATGTACTAAATCTCATCTGGTGAGAATCCTGTGCTGCTTGTTTCCTGTCCCTCCCAGTCCTTGCAAAACCCGAACCAATTTCGATAGCGGCACGTCCGCTTATCAGGCAGCGAGGTACTCGAAGTCGTCGTTGGCGTAGCTGTGGGTGCGGCAGTGATTGTAGGTGTCGTCGCAGGACTAGATTCAAGGCCTGTCGTTGTCACTAGCTCATCCCGGCAGCCCCAGAACCTCCCCGGCAGAAAGCAAGTGGACGTTGAGGTAGGAGTGGTAGGTTGTGTAGACGTCACCTCGGTTGTTGTAGTCTGATCCTTGCACCCAAACCAGCCAGGGGTGTGGCAAGTCGTTGTTGACGATGAAGACGTTGTTGTCGCAGTCGCAGTTGTCTTATCTAGGCATCCCCACCAGCCGGGAGTCTCGCACGTCGATGTCCGAGTCCTAGTTCGCGTCGACGTGGAGGAAGCTGAGGTTGTAGTAGTTTCTGTTCCGTTACTCTCATACATCTTCCACTGAGCGCAGTCTCGACATTCTGGCGTGAACTCGCAGACGGGAACATCGTCGTACTTCATGATCACATCATGAATGACGGAGCGGATCTTGTGCGTACCAATACCGACTCGCCAGCCTTTGTCCGCAACCACATCGTATACGCATTCGCGGCCGGTGTGGCAAGCTGACTCCATAGCGTAACCAGCGAAAGAACAGGATGCAGTGGCTCCGTTACACGTGCCAATATAGACAGGGTCAGCGGTATGACCAAAATGAAACGCTCCCGTGTTTTCGCGCGTCTGAGGGAAATCCGGGTCCGAACCAGGGGGTACAGGAAGCCCCAGGCGAGAGACTGGGAGTGCCTCGGGTACAGCCTCGAAGGTGACAACTGGTAGGCCGTAAGTCAAGCCGAGCATCGAGGTGACGGCACCTCCTAGCGAATGGCCGGTCAGCCACACGAACGCATCGGGATAGAGCTCCGTGACGTTGGAGTATAGCTCTCGTGCTGCTGTGTAGTATCGGTTCTCCTCTCGCAATGCCTGAACTACACATGTATTGTTGCATGAGTAAGTGCCAGTGGCGCAGTCACAGACTTGATGCCAAGTCCATTGTCCCTGTTGGGCACAACAGCAGCTGAAGAACAAGTTGTCGTTGACCTTATCGTTGGTTGTTGTACCTTCGCCATCAAAGACGGCTGCCGAAGTGCCCTTTAAGCCGATGACGATGGTCGAGTTCGTCTCGTCGGCGAAGACATGGCCGCGTAGTCCATCGCTCTCCCATCCGAAGTCGGCGCTTCTGTTGAATGGGTGGCCAACCTCCTCCCAATCTGGCTGGCTATCATCCTCGACGTAGGCGTTGGCGGCCATAAGAGCCAAGCTCAAGACAGTGTCCTTGTCTGTGATGTTGGGGGATGTAACTTCGTCCAATGTCCAGGCGGATGCATCGAGGACGGCAGCGAAGCCACGTCGACGGGCTTCAGCAACCATAGGATCAACAACGGACGGTCTTCGGTCAACCAGGCGCTCGATCGAGACAGCGTTACTCTTTGCCTTTAACTTGGGAATCTCCATCTTGTCGTACCCATCCTCAGCTGCCAATAACACCTTCGATTCGTGGTGGACCACATCTTTCCTCCGGTGTAGTTGAGGATAGTGGTAGGCGCCGTGGTGATAGATGTGTCGTAATGTAAACGTATGTTCGGCCGGACTAGGCGGCTCTGGATTCGATGGCACTCCTGGTACTGGGGGGAGGAGGATATCTTCGTTAAACGGGTTGCCGTTGTCGTTCGAGGCAGAGGCGGAGGAGCAGACGGCTGTTGGGGCGATGGCGAGGAACGATAAGAGAAGGGCGGCCGTAACACGGGCAGTTGATTTACATCTCGAGCCTGATGTCATGGTGGTCTATACCATGCAGGCAAAATAGGAGAGTAGTACAAGAGGTGACGAGGGGGAAGATTATTGAGACGTGGAGGGCAAAAGAGGTGGAAGTGTAATAGAAGAAGAAGCCGAGGCGGAGGAGCGGCGATGATGTTGTCATCGTATCTGGCACGCGCGCCGCTATCGCCAGCGGGGACTGCCGGGAGTTTGCGAGGGACGGGGTACCAGGCAGCCGCGAGTCCCGAGGTGCGCTAACAGCCGCAACACATGTACCTACCGTAGAAAGTAGTTCTGTTGGCAGTTTGGCTGGGGAGATACATGAACCTGTGCTTTCCCAAGTTTCAGCCGCTAATACGCCAGCGTATCATCCTACCCCGTATACTTCGCAGCCTACAGGGCATGTGACCCCCTGGTTACAGATGCGTTGCGGCTCCAGATCCTGGGGCTGCGGCAGCTCGTCCCCTGTAGCCAATCTGGCGAGTACAGTACTTATCAAGTCGCCTCTTGAGGGCAACTTCAAAGATCTAACTTAAGGACATTCTCTGGTTCTTTAATCTTTATTTCCTTATTGCCCCCGTTTAAACATCACCTGTAGTTTCAACACTCCTCTAACAAGACTCTGAGATCCAATCTTACATCCCAGCTCGTTTTTAGTTCCGTAAACTTCTAGTCTCCATGATTGAGGCGGCAGGTTGACTACTTGAAGACGAAAAGCAAAGTCATCATGTGCAAATGGGACTACCCCAGAACGAAGTTGCTAATTCTAAAACATTAGATACGCTAGGATTACATGCATCACAATCCCCCCTGCTTATTATGTAGTTTGCCGCGAAATTCTTCTGACGGTTATCACGGATATCGCATGGCTATGCGGTCAGGACTAATCGTCTCATTAGACTAGTAGCCCGCTTTGCGTCGGTTCAAAAGATGCTTTTTGCTATCCATTGCATCGTACATACATCTCCATGCTAGTAAGCAACTTGGAAGGAGAGCGATGTAAAGTGTATCCCTCCCTGGTGGTAATCTCCCTTCTACTCCGGTCAGTACTAAAAAAAAATCCTTTGACTCCATGTACTGGGGGAATCTTTTCATCTCCTAAAACGCCAAACCCCTGACCATGATAAATGCACATCGCTAGCCACCTGTTCGTCTCCTCCTCCGTTTTGCGCCCCTTAACCTCTGGTGGCCTAGGAGAGAAGAGCTTCGTCTTTGAGACAACTCGCACCCTCGCGATTCCTCCTAGGATGGATAGCCAAATGTTGGTTGATTCATGAAATCCAAATGATTGCTTGGGCCGCTGTGTCCGTTAGACGTGTTTTGCCGTTTTGCCGGCCGCGATATGGGCTCGTCGTCGTCATCTGACGATAGAGTCAGATCGATGACAGCCGCGGCCGGGCGTTTGGCACTGGTCGTGGCAATTCCCCGAGGGCCTAAAGAGGCGCTGTCTCTTGCAGCAGAGACCGGCGTGCTGGTACTAGGAGTAGGATTCTTAGGGGTCTCGAATCTACGCCCACCAACCACGCTGACCTCGGAGATTTCCCAGTCGTCATCATCGTCATCGTTCAGCGAAGCCCCATTCGTCTGACTCTGGCTGTGTCGCTCATCTTCGGCACTTTTCACCAACCAGTGCCCATCAGGCTCGATAGTCACAGATTCTAAACTCTTTGATGTCTTGTCGAGAATATCCTTAACATACCTACGTACATGTCAGTAAGGAGGCGAGACGCCTAATGAGGGTAACTTACTCGTCAACTGCGAGTTGATCGAACGGGGTGAATTTGTTGCATATTGGGCAAAGCCATTGTGGCCCCTGTTCTTGTAGCTGGAGATATGATGTAGCATCAAAGCATTGGATATGAGTGCAAGTCAAGCCACGGCAGGGGAGGCCTAAGCGCATGTACGTCAAAGGGCATTTGAGTGACAGCACCTGGGAGGTTGCCACAACATCGGGATCTTGGGCTTTCTTGTTAACTACCGCTTGTTAGTAGCCCTCATGTCGAGGTTTTGAACCAGTACTCACGCTCCCTCACTACAGAGTCCTTGGGTATTTTTTTGCCGGTTTTTATGCGTTCAACTAAGTCGTCAACAGACCTGACTTTGCAGAGGTTAAGAACGAGGTAGTATTTCTATACAAGGGAAACGGTTAGCTCATTGTTGGTGATTCGTGATAAATCATCATTGTGTCAAGATTGAGAGGGGAATCCTGACATGATGGCCACGTGCCTTGTTCGTTAACGCATACGTAAACTCGAGGTTGTTGACGTAGTTTGGCCGTAGACGAAGCGCTCTGGTGATGTCAACCGGTCTAGTAGACCCAGGTTTATTCTTCAACCCGCGCAGATTCGCCTTGATCTCGCCGCCATTAACACGAAGCTCAGACTGGTGAGGAAATGCGATGTCTTGATACCCGGCGTTGTCGCTAGCACAAAATACCATGACTCTGTAGGCCTCGTCGTTAACGCAACGCTGCAGACCAGGTTGGTCAGTCAATTTCAGTGGTATGCTGACAGAGCTCCTATGCTGTGACATGGCTAAGGCTGGTGGTTAGCAAGGCTACAGGCGGGAGGTGGAACTTCAACAACCCACCCTCACAAGTCTTCACATCGCTAACAGGGCTCTCTACTTGGTAGAAAGGACTGCTTTTGAAGGATAGTTTTAGAGCCTGACTATACGCCGCCAGGCGATGGCCGTTCGAGCCCGCTGGGGAGGCATTTGAATACGGCATCGGTGCCGGTAGGTGAGGCGAGTTGATAGAATACGTAGCCTGGCTAACTCGAGAAGGAGAGCTGGAGCTGGAGTTATTCGCGATGGCGTTCTGAACGCTATGTCGGATCTGCTGGAATCGCAACGGGTCGTTGAGGGTGATGACTTCTTGGATGACTAGACGGAGGAGTCAGAAAGCGATATAAGGTGAGGCGAAGGTCAGAAGGAGATAAACTAACGGTTGGCAATGCGATTCTGCATGTCGGCCTTGACGCCAGTGCTCTTGAGGCCGTTGACCTGACAAACCGACGAGAGCTGGCGGTTCAAGAGTCGATTTACTTGCCTCAACAATGCAGCCGCATCGTGGCGGGAGAGAGGGGCTGTTGCTGTCGGCCCCGAAGCCGGATTCGACGACATGGTGGTGACTTGGCCGATGACCTGGCGAGGCAGGTGCGAGAGGCAGTACCTTCAGTCGTGACGGGCCCGCGCAGCCGCATGAAGAGCGAGTAGAGACTCTCTCGCTCTGTCCCTGAGGAAGATATGTTTGCGCCACCAAAACACGTGATGCGCGCAGGTCGGAGTGAATGCGATGAGTTCAGAGGGAGCGCCGAGATGACGAGAAGGCAATGGGCAACTCTTCAGACTGGAATTTTGGGCTTCACGGTCTTTGATATCGTCCTGACTTTGATGTCATGCCGTCGCACATTGGGCTGGCATCCAAAAGCAGCAGGCGGTGATGAAGGGCAGGAGCTAAACTGCACTTTCGCGTCGATTTCGGTCCAGTCTCCAGGGACCATGACTCAGCCACAGCGGCCCCACAGCCTTGTTGAAAGGCCTGCCCCTCCACAACGGTCAAGCCTCAGTTACTGCCGTCTTTTTTTTCTTTCTTTATCGATATCAGTACCTCGTTTCAGCACCCATTAAGTATTCAAGATGGCCAAGAGTTCGCGATCAAGCAGCAAAAAGGCCAACAACCAGCGCAAGGCCGCCAAAATCAATGGCCCTGCCGAGGCTGCTCGAGCGGAGCGCCTTTCGGCCCGCCTCCTCGAGTTGGCCAAACAGCCAAAGCCAGAGTCTTCAGACGTGAATATGGACGGTGAGTGAGAACCATCCACAAAAACCTTCATCCCTAACACGAAATTATAGCTCAAAACGATGAAGCCAAGAAGAACGGGATCGGAAAGACTCAGGATGATGAGACGAGTAAGCTCATGCCCGAATTCCAAGAATTTCCCTTGGTAGATGGTACTGACTTTTCCCCAGCCATGGAAGTGGACTCGGTGAAGCCCTCCAGAGCCCGGATTGAAAAGAAGCGCATCGACAAGAGGAGGGTAAAGAAATCAAGCATTGTCTTTAAAAAGTACGGCGACAGGCAAGCAGCTAAGCGGAAGAAGACGACCTCATGAACATTCTTAGTCCTATTTTTATGTCTGGCTCTTGTTAGCAAATTCGAATTTCAATCCGTGATACCCTTCAGCTTTCGATTTCCAGTGTTTTCACTATGACAGCCTTCTGTGGCGCAGCTCGTCTCTTTCAGTGAACCAATGGCTGTTGCTCCTGAAGCCCTGCAACCTCTCTGGTCTAGCGAGGCTGAGCCAAGAACACCATCTTACATTCATTCACCACACGTCCACCTCTTCTATATCGCGCTTAGAGGAGGATTCTAGATGGCGCTTTTGTGCCAATCAACATTGTAGACGACTCTTTCTTCTGTTTCAGCCACTCCTTATCAGTTACCAGCCATGGTGGCCTCTAATCATGGGTCACTCCTATCCACCCTGCTCCTTGCTACAGCCAATGTCTTAATCCCTGTCTCCATTTTCATCTTCGCGACTGGCTTCTTTCCATACAAGCCTTTCCTTCCGGGCTTGGCCGAATTTGAGCCTCTTGATTATGGCCTACCCCCTGACGCTCCCTTTGATCGATTAATCTTTATGGTCGTTGATGCCCTGAGAAGGTAACGTGTCCAAACGGCTGCAAGTCAAAACTCGCTAATTCTGTATCAACAGTGACTTCGTATATTCGGAAGGTTCGGGTTTTCAATATGTGCAGAGGTGAGCCTCCATATTTTACTGCACGTCTCAAGCTGTTATTGACGTCTCACCAGCCTCATTCGAGATGGCGCTGCCATCCCTTTCACTGCTAATGCCCGGTCACCCACTGTGACTATGCCGAGAATCAAGTCCATGACTACAGGCTCTATCCCTTCGTTCGTTGATCTCATCTTAAATTTTGATGAGGCAGATACTTCGTCTACCCTAGCTGCGCAGGATACGTGGCTTGCTCAGCTCAAGGCCAAGAACACCGGGAAGCTCCTCATGTATGGTGATGATACCTGGCTCAAGTTATTCCCTGACACTTTCGACCGCCAGGATGGAACATCGAGCTTCTTTGTTGCGGTTTGTCTTGTCTAATGAATATCTACGCTTCTTACTTACATACTAAAGGATTTCACCGAGGTTGACAACAATGTCACTCGAAACATTGCTGGCGAGCTTCAAAACAAGGACTGGGGCTTAATGGTTCTCCATTACTTGGGCCTTGATCATATCGGCCACAAAGCAGGCCCCCGAAGGTATGTCTGGTATTTAAGTATGCAATTCGTCGCTCATATCTTGTAGCTCAAATATGGTCCCCAAACAGCATGAAATGGATGATATTGTCCAGACTCTATACAAGGCAATGGAATCGACGCAACACTTAGATTCGACGCTCTTGGTGCTTTGCGGCGATCATGGCATGAACGATGCTGGAAACCATGGTGCTTCATCCCCTGGCGAAACATCTCCGGCCCTGGTTTTCATGTCCCCCAAGCTGAAGACCATCTCTTCCAAGCTTCCAGCCCCGGCGCAACCCAAAGACGAGTTTGATTACTACACCACGGTTGAGCAATCAGACATTGCTCCTACTATCGCTGGGCTACTAGGTTTTCCAATCTCGAAGAACAACCTTGGCGCATTCATCCAGGAGTTCCTTCCGTTCTGGCCGCGATCAAGCGACAAGATTCAAATCCTCGTTCGTAACGCCCGACAGATCCTGAATATCGTGACCGCTGCATTTGGCAGTGAGTTGTTCGATTCTCAAAGCGGACCAGACCCTTGTGTCCTGGAACCGACCGATATCAATGAATTAGCATGCGAATGGCTAAAAATTGACAAGCATGCTCACTCTGTGGCAAACGCGCAAGAAATCGACCAACAGTGGCTCGACGACATTTCGAAGTGGTTGCATCGTGCCCAGGACCTCATGAGTAGCATGGCGTCTAATTATGATATGCCTAGACTATATGTTGGTCAATTGATAGCGATCGTTGGAGTCGTAGCGAGTGGGGTAAGCATTTTCTTGCTTGGCGGTCACCGACGAGGGTTCATTACTCCGTTGCTACTTATGACAGTATCATACGGTGGAATGATGCATGCCAGTAGTTATGTTGAGGAGGAACATCATTTCTGGTACTGGACTACAACTGTCTGGCTGAGTTTCTTGGGGCTCCGGACGGTCCAAAAGTGAGTCCTCATCACTAAGTATTCAGAGACGAGGCAACGGCTAATCAAAGAACAGAAATAAGTGCTCAACGACATTCTTTTTCTTCATCGTCACCATGGCTGCCCTTAGAATCACTAGAGGATGGAATCAAACAGGCCAAAAGTTCGCGGGAGACCCAGACATCGTAAAGACCTTCATAGCTCCTAACCCCCAGCTTCTCTGGACCATCGCAATTCTGGCCTACGGGAGTCTCTCCTTCCGCATGCTCGGCCGCCTCGACGGCCTTCCGTATATCGCTGCCACTGCTTTCACCTCCGTTCTGATCTCCTCGGCGTTTAGCTTCAAGCTTGACTTTACAAGTGAAGATGCGCCAGAGCTTGTTGTTGGGTTCGCGCAGAAGTTGAATGACTTGCTTCAGGGGCAGTCACTCCTATGGAGAGCGAGAACTACCTTCATCCTCCTTGGCACCTTGGCCGGCTATGGATGTTTCCGGGTTGTCACAGGAGGTCGAGGCGCGCGGGTCAATTCAAGTAAGTCAAGAAGAAGGCAGCCTATTCTAGCAGTCGGCTAACCTGGTCCACCAGGTCACCTCCTACATTATCTCTACATATTGCTAGGAATGACCCAATCTCGGGCAACAAACATCCCTCTCTTCCTCCTGTCCGACATAATCTTCCACTTCCTTCAGTCTACCAACCCCTCCATTACAGAAATCGCTACCTCCGCCATCCTCTTCCAATATACGACCTTCTTCGCCTTTGGCGGCTCTAATGCTATCTCCTCTGTTGATCTCTCCAGCGCTTATAACGGCATCAGTGGCTTCAACGTCATCGCCGTCGGCTTTCTCACCCTCGTCAGCAACTGGGCTGGTCCCATCTTCTGGACCTCTGCAACGAATCTCCTCCTCCTGCAGAAATACCAACAGGGACAGCGGGATGCGTTCAAACAGTATTTGGCTCTGCAGACTGTGTTCGTCACTACAAGTGTGGCTTTCGTTATGGTAGCTTGCACGTCGTTGAGGACTCATCTTTTCATCTGGACTGTGTTCTCGCCAAAGTATCTGTATTGTATGGCTTGGAGTCTTGGGCAGCATTTGCTGATCAACATCGGGTTCGGCAGTCTGTTGTTCTGGCTAGGAGCTCGCTGAGGGCGTCTTGGGACGCCATCTACTGAACATCTACCGGTTATCACATATCCAAGGGTGACAATCTGTAGCGAAGTTATGGTATAAATAACAACCGTATGCGTACAATTATTGTTAGAGTCTCAGAGAAACCAAATTCAATCGCCAAAATAAAAAGTCCACCCTATTGAGGCCACCCAATCCCGTCATGCACTTGTCATCAAAAGCCGTTTCATCACTCATACGCATGTAATCTCAGACATCCTCCATCTCTACATCGTCGTCCGCCAGCAAGTCCTCTACAAGCGAATCCTCCTGCTTGGGAACAACTACAGTCCCCTCACTACTCTCCTCATCCTCGTCCTCTTCTTTGATGCGAGGCTCTTCGACAACCGTCTTCTCCTCGGATGGTTGCCTCTCTAGGTTCACTGAGACGCTGCGGCTAGTTCGCCTTTGGCTAGGTTGCTGTTCATCAAGGGTGTTGACGATCTTACCGAGACCGACATGGATCTTGTAGAGAGCGTTGCGACTGGTCGCGTCATTAAGGAAGCCTTCTTCCACAGCAGCGCTGACCTCCTCGTACGTCTCTCGTAACTTCTGCTCTGAGGAACCAGGGCCTACATAGAGCTTTCCAAGGAGAGTGGCGATGAGTTTCTTCTCCTCTTCTATTCAGGGATTAGTAAATTTCACCAAAGCCAGCATAGTGTCTTGTTCTTACTTGTAATATTGCCTCGAAGTTTCTCCAGAATAGCCTGCGCAAAATCGAGGTGAACGTCGCCGTTGACATTCTTCTTGTCCGCATCTGGCACAATCTCGGGGCTGTAACATTTCCGAGGATCTGTCCAGTCTACCAAGCAAGCTCCGATAGTAGTCATGCTGACCATGTCTTCTCCGACATCCACATCATCGTCCTCCAAGCCCTCGCGGACGTTGAACAAGGCATGAATAGCATCCAGCGCAATGGATCGCATAACTTCTTGGTTCTCGGCGCGGGAGTAGCAAAACACGGGCAAGAAATAATTGAGTGCTTGCCTGACGGTCTGGTTTGAGGCCGAAGAGGGATCGAAGTAGGCAACCACGAGAGACTTGAGCAACTCTTGGCAGGCCTCCTCTTCGTTCACAACTCGGCCAAGGAGAAGTTTCGAGGCTGCTACAGTGGCTGCTGCTTGAACTTCTGGTGACTTCGACCCGCTTTTGACGGCTTTGACGTACACTTTCAATAGTCCTGGAGTCGATGACAACAGTTGTGCCCCGTGGACATTGAGGATATCTGTCAAGATATGTAGAGCCGTAATCTGCAGTGCCGTGTGGCCTTTGCTGAAGAAGTGCATGAACAAGCCCATATTCTCCTCTGCGAGTGACCGGTCGAGAAGAGCGCATAGACCCAGACAGACCAAGCCTCGCTCACGAACGGGGGCTTCATGGCTACGGACTGCTGGCACGACGAGGTTGTTAAGCATCGATACTAGGTCTGCGTTGTCCTTGAGGTTTCCAGCAACATGCGTGAGCATGCATTGAACGATGTGAAGACACTTCATGTTAACGACGATCTCCCTAACCGCCTTTTCGCGAGCTTCTTCCTCGCTCAGCTCGGGGTCTCCTCCACGCTTACCAGCTTTGGTCGGCGTACTCTCGCCGCTGACCTCTGATCTGGCGGAGTGGAAACTGTCTTCTGCATCATCTGCTGGTTCATCAACAATGGTATCATGAACATCTGCGACAGACTCGAGGACTATGCTACAGAACTCTCGCTCTCCAGCAGCGTCTGGGGAGCAAATGCCCTGCAGGACTTCCACGGTAAGTTTGGTCACTTCATCTGGCAGTTCTGGGATAGATAGAGACTGCCTCAGCAAGGTGAACATCTTGCGCCGACCAACCTCGTCGGAGTAGTCAAGAGTGAGGGCGATGTGAAGCATCTGTTCAACAATGAATTCCTGCTCCACCGTATCTTCCTCCTCCTCATCCTCTTCAGGTTCCTGGTTGGCTACCCGCCTAAGAGCTTCAATCAGGACATTGAGGTAACGCTCGAGAAAAAAGGCGAGTTTGGTAACTTCGGGGAGCTTCTCTTCGAGCAAGTTCAAATAGTTGCCGTTGCCTTCATTGCGGCAGAAATCGTTGAAGCTTCGGGCGACAAAGACAGCCTCAGCGGAGAGAGTCTCCCAGAAGTTGTCATCGAAGATCACGGCCTCACGGTAGTCAGGCCGTCCCTCCCAGAAGCCCTTCATGGCTTCTAAAGCAACGCCGTTCTCGACACCTGAGTTTACCACATCGATTCTTTCAAGTAACTCTAGGAGCCCATCGAAATTCGGAGGTGATGGCTCCGCCGGGGCGCCATCCTCTTGAGGGGGCACGCCTGCACAGTCCTCGATCCATCGCTCCCTAAAGAGCCTACCTGCAGCTTTCCGCACGTTCTCATCTCTATCTCGAAGGCCCCATCGGAGAAGCTTTTCACGCATGGAAAGAGATAGATGACGGAAGTCACCCAAAGCTGGAAGAAGCCGAGAATAAACAGCTCGTCGAGTTGCTGAGTCTTGGTCTCGAGCACGCTCAAGGAGGAATGGTAAAGTGTTGGGTAGGATTGGAAGATTGACAAGCAGGGATCTCCGCACATCAGCACTGGGATCATTCTGCAGAACCTCCAACAACTTCTCCACCAACCCAGTTTCATCATCATCGCTGTCGTCTGAGTTGGTGCAACCTTCGGACTGATTTCCAGCAAGACGACCGAGACCCAATACTGCCTGAGCGCGGACCATTGCCTCCTTGTCGCGAATTCGCTTCAACAATCCATGCCGCAGCTTCTGGAATAGATCATCGTCTATGGCATCGAGTGAGTTGATTATATGTGAGATGAGCTGAGTTGACCTGAATCGAACGAATTTATCCTTGACGGTCATCAGAGGTAGCACAGCCTCTAGAAGTTGCGAGGTGAGTCGTGTGCTTGGTGTCTCAGGCATCACACTCGCATCCTCTTCGACGTCCCCTAATAACTCATTGTCCTTGTCGTTCGCATGTCGCAAGAATAAACCGACAAATCGAATCGACTTCTCTCCCACATTCTCTGCCTTCTTTACAGGCATTATTTTGAGCACACATCGTACGAACTCATGGTTGAAGGCCTCCTCATCGAACTCACTGGCCTGGCTGTGTTTTGAACTTGTCGGTTCATAGCAGCAAGACTCGTGAATCTTTCGCAGATTCACAGCAAGCTTCCTGTGGGTTGCAGTCGTTCGCTGAGCATCACGGAAAATCGCGCATATCTGGGTTCTCAAGACGCTTTCCGGTGTATCAACGATATCAGGGACCGACGATGCACGCGATGCGACGGAGGTTTGTGAGTTCTGAGTTGCGCTCGAGCGCTTATTGGATGTTGCAGCCGACGTCCTTGTCGAACGGGCCGATGTTCGGGCTGGCATCGTGGAATTTAGAGCTGAG
This sequence comes from Nectriaceae sp. PG4201, assembly GCA_023628695.1. Taxonomy (NCBI): domain Eukaryota; kingdom Fungi; phylum Ascomycota; class Sordariomycetes; order Hypocreales; family Nectriaceae; species Nectriaceae sp. PG4201. The sequence goes on from JAMAKE010000006.1 coordinate 969,156, forward strand.
TTTCGGTATACTAGGCGGGATATTTATCGAAATGCTTCAATCGGCCGTTGGGATGGGATCTTTTGGTGGTGATGGTTTGTTTAGACAACGCGTCGCCGTGTTGTGCACTTTAGTAAATAGTCTTCCACTTGCGGTTTAGCCTAGGGGCGATAAGCACTTCTCCCCGCCATCACGTGCGATTAGATAAATATCCTAGAAGCCTTATCAGGTCAAGCAACTTTTTTTTTTTCCATGATAGATTGGCCCAGCTAGGCGCAAGCACATTCATCGTGCTACGGCCATTCTCTTCTGGCAAACGAGACATTTCTACCCCAGACCCGCTATCATAATGGGCACTTCAAGATCAGATCGCAAGCGTCCCCGGACCGAAACGGAAGATATTACTCCCGACGCAATTGAAGCTCGAGACAATGGAGCGGTGCAGTCTTCCAAGAGGGCAAGGGTCGAGGAACGACGATCACTCTTCGTGCGCTCGCTGCCACCCGGTGCTACAAGCGAGACTTTGACAGACTTCTTCTCCGAGCACTACCCCGTGAAGCATGCAACTGTGGTTGTCGACAACAAAACCAAAGAGTCAAGAGGCTATGGTTTCGTCACACTTGCCGATGCTGAGGACGCCATAGAGGCTAAGAAAACTTTGGACAAGCAGGAGTGGGATGGAAGAAAGATCAGGATCGATATTGCACAGCCTAGAAGCCGAGACGCGACCAAGGGCCCACGAGAAGTCCCAGCGGGTAAACCCCCCACAAAGGAAGAATGGCAGAACAAAAAACAGCCCAAGCTGATTGTGCGCAACTTGCCTTGGAGCATAAAAACTTCAGAGCAGCTGTCGAGTCTGTTCAGAAGCTTCGGGCTAGTAAAGTATGCTGATCTCCCCCAATCTAAGGGCAAGCTCAAGGGCTTTGGGTTTGTTACGATCAGGGGGCAGCCAAACGCAGAACGCGCTTTGGAGGCTATCAATGGCAAGGAGATTGACGGAAGGACTCTTGCCGTTGATTGGGCCGTCGATAAGGAGACCTGGACACAGCAGCATCCTGATAAGGAGGAGAGTGATGTCGTGAAAGATGATCAGGAGGATGACGAAGAAGAGGAAGAGGAAGCTGCGGAGGAAGACGATGAGCCAGATGAAAGCGAGGACGACGAAGAAGGCGGTGCGAAGACCAATCGAGATGAAGGATTGGATGCAGACCTAGAAAACTTCATGAAGAACCACATGTCGAATATGGAGGATGAAGATTCGGATGATGAGGAAAACTCTGACGAGGAAGATGAGGGCAACGCATCAACTAAACCACCACCAAAGCGAACGACGGACAACTCATCTACGCTTTTCATCCGCAATCTACCTTTCACCGCCACAGACGAGCAGCTCAAGGGCTTCTTTTCTCACTTCGGAAACGTTCGATATGCACGAGTAGTTATGGATAAAATGACTGACAGACCCGCTGGAACTGGCTTCGTCTGCTTCTTTAGTGCGGAAGATGCCAAGAATTGCATTAAAGGAGCTCCTCGCCCCCAGCAACCTGTCACAACCAACAAGAGCTCTATCCTCCAGGACGAAAGTGCCGATCCCGATGGCAAGTATACCCTCGATGGCCGTCTGCTACAGGTCGCACAAGCTGTCAACAAGGAAGAGGCCACCAACCTCGCGGATAGCTCCGTCGCCAAGAGAAACCAGAAGGACAAGCGCAGACTTTTCCTTCTCTCCGAAGGCCAAGTCAATCGCAACTCACCACTGTTCGATCTTCTGACGCCCGCCGAGATACACATGAGGGACGCGAGCGCGGCTCAGCGCAAGAAAATGGTGCAGAAGAACCCTAGCTTGCATCTGAGTTTGACTCGACTCGCGCTTCGCAATATTCCCCGAAATATTGGGTCAAAGGAGCTGAAGGAGCTTGCCAGAAAGGCGGTTGTTGGTTTTGCTAAGGATGTCCAGGCCGGCCGACGCCAGCCTCTCTCAAAGGAAGAGAATGCCCGAGACGGCAAAGATGCCAAGGAGAACGAGCGTGAGAGAAAGGCCAAGGGCAAGGGTATCATCCGCCAAGCCAAGGTCGTTTTCGAAAGTAGTTCGGGATCAAAGATGTCGGAGTCGAAGGACGGAGGAGGTCGCAGTCGTGGTTACGGTTTCATTGAATATGTGTCTCATCATTGGGCGCTGATGGGTCTCCGATACCTAAACGGCCATCAGCTTGAAAACGAAAACGGGAAGAAGCAGAGAATCATTGCCGAGTTTGCCATCGAAAATGCACAGGTCGTGCATAGGAGGAAGGCTGCGGAGGAAAGATCTCGCCAGCTGAACCCAGAGCACAAACCCTCTGGTATCAAGGCCGTTCCTGAGGCTAAGGGTGGCCGACGAGAGAGAGCCAGTTTCAAGGATGATAAGTCGAAGTCCCGAGGTCGTAAAGGTGGCAAGCCTGCAGCAGCAGAGGAAGTTGAGGATGAGGCACCTAAGGATCCGAAGGAGGCAATGAAGCAAAAGTTGATAGCAAGGAAGAGGCTTGTGCGGAAGAAGAAGGCTTCATTTCGGAGCAAGAATTAGGTGATAGTTTTGATACCTGCATATACTGGCGTTTCATCTTATATTTTTCACATATTGTCATCGCTACTCTGTGGTTGTATTCTCTCGCCCTCAGTGGTTATGTCAATCTCCAAGGTGCTCGTAAATGACAAACAAACTGCTTAGCCAAGCGAGTGAAGGAAAATACCGCTCACCTCGCCTACGGACCCGATTTCATATCACCATGAGGTCAAGTGTATGATCTTAACTAAAGCCTTCCCAGTTCCGTAAAGTGAATCTGATATCATCCTAAGGTAATACCATTCTCTCAATAACGAGTATTAGGATACAGGAATAAGCGTCCGGTTCAAAGAATAGATTTCATAGAACAGCTTGAGCTAGGTCAATGTGCTGTGTAGACTTTCGCCCGCGTGTTAGCTTGCCAAGCACTAAACTTACACATAAATCATACATTGTCGAGTTGAGAGTCTGCTATCCCCTCCCCCCCCAAGCATAAATAGACATTAGTTATCACGTTTCCAAAACCAACCGACCTTTCGTGGTCGTTGCTCCTCTTCCTCTTCGCCACCAGCCTCAGTACCTTCAGGTCTATCTGAGGTTTCATCTGAGGACCGGATCGAGTGGTGGACCGAGCTACCAATCTCATTGCCTTGCTCGTCGAAGATCTTGGTTCTGACTGTGCTGTGTAGATTGCCAAAGCGATCCACGTACTCCTTCTTGTCAACAATTTGATTCTCGTTGGGGGATATCTTCCTAGGATCTTGTTCGGGGTCAGGTCTGTCGAATACAGCAGCGCGGCCCTCTCTCAAGGATTTCATGAAATTATCCCACGTTTTCCCCTCTTCATCCCATTCCGACTTAACAGTTGAAAAAAGGTCGTGTTCGTGATTGGGCAGCGCGCGTTGGTGCTGTTGATGTCGTCGCTCTTCCTCTTCTAACCGGTCTAAATTCTCATCTGAGAGGGGAGCGAACCCAACCTGCCTCAAGATTGAGCTCAGTTCTCGAAAAAATACGCCAGGAATGAGATCCCCATCGCTGTACGTAGAACCAGGGACACGCCCAGCCCTACGATCAAATTCTTGGGAGAGTAGTTGCCAAGGAGAAGGGGAATAGTTCCACAAGTCAGGGCGTGGCATCTGCAAGAGGCCCTGTAGCCTTAGTCTCTGATACCAGAAATATGGTGGCTCCCCTTCTGGGTACATAGCGTTCAAGAATTTCCGCATCTCATATCGTGTAGAAATGTGAGGAAGTTCTTGGCCCTGCGAAACAGCTAGGAGGTCTTCGAAGGCATCTTCGAATGTAAAAATTGAAGATCTCATGTGAGGCTCTAGGTCATTAGGTACAGGCCGGGGAAGGTCGCGGAGGGCTAGCGGAGAGTAACTCGACATGGAGAGGAGAGCCATCGTGTTTAGCTGACCTCGAGCTTGGTGGTCCTCAAAGGTGTCCATTGTCCATGGAGATTTAGATGAGTCTGGAGAGGATACTGACGACTCGATGTTGGCGTCCAAGCTCGAAGGGCTCAAGCCAGGTTGTTCATGTGGTGAGCGTGAGGTCTGAGTTCGGGAAGAGCCGAAGATGGTGTTGACGCCAGTGGAGATGCTAGCGTCCACATTGTGCTTGAAGCGGACAAAGAAGCCGTCCTTGGACTCGTCCTCGTCACGACCCATGGTTAAAATTTTCTGAGAAGTTCTTTAATCGTGAGGCTCGTTCAGGGTTTAATTTCGCTGGTGACGATGGTGAGGCGAACTTCTTCGAGTCTTCGAGTGTCGAAAGTGGAGAGATAGCAAGTGGGGATTTGCCTTTTTAGAACCAATCACCAGCTAATCCGTTCCGGCTAAGCCTGTACGAATAATGCGAAATGACAGCATCTGAGCGCCAAGCCCGTGTCAACCGCCGTCATTGCCTGGGGCAGCATTTTGGAGGAGCGAGCCTAGAGGGGAGGGTCCGAGACCGAGAGACACTCACTCCATCAGATCAATTACAGCTTCGATTTTCAAGACACTGCCTTACCCACGACATTTCCAACGGCCCGTTTTCTTGCTGTGCGTGTGTATATCAACTGCCATGTTGTGTATGCCTGAGTCCTCCAGAGGTTCCTCGTCCACCCCATGATATGATAATACAGCAATCTGCTAGTCGTTGATTTCGGTTCGCAGCAATTCGCCCCGACAACGAGATTCCGTTTATCCTCAACGAACCCCTGGCGGCCGGCCGGCGCTGTTCTCGCCCCGACCATGTACCGAACCATCGTCGAGTCGTCTTGGCCACCTTTAGCAAACGACGACTCGTGGACAACGCTCGCGAAGAACGGTACCGACGATGGTGGAGGTGATGGCGGCCACGGTGGTAATGGAGAGCCAGGCGAAGACTTGCGGCAATGGTCCTCTCTGATCGGAATCATTACGGCTATCGTGGGAAATATTCTGATTGCACTGGCATTAAATGTGCAGAGATACGCGCACATTCAACTACATAAAGAACGACATAGGAATAGACGGAGAGCACGCGAAGCGCTAAAGCGAGCGCAGAGCGGCAATCAGGTTGGCACATACGGTACTATCGGAGGCGATGGCAATAGCAATGGATACAGGAACGGGCTTGGAAGCTCTGCAGTAGAGGCGGACGAGGAGCGTCTGGACAACACTCGCGAATCCGACCCTCTAACAGGCTCTTTCCACTCCGGCGCATCCAACGACTACGACTCTGACGAAGACGAAGATAAGGATACTTCGACATATCTCAAGTCGCCATACTGGTGGCTAGGCCAGGTTCTCATCACGCTGGGCGAAATGGGTAACTTTCTGGCATATGGCTTTGCGCCCGCCTCCATTGTCTCGCCGCTGGGCGTGGTAGCTCTGATATCCAACTGCATCATTGCCCCGGCCATGTTCCACGAGAGGTTTCGACACAGGGACTTCTGGGGCGTTGTCATTGCGGTTGGCGGCGTTGTGACTGTAGTGCTGAGTGCGAAGCAGGAGGAGACCAAGTTGAACCCCCATGATGTGTGGGACGCCATTACGACTCTGGCTTTCGAGATATACTTGGCCGTCACTATATTCTTGATTATCATACTTATGTGGGCGAGCAGCAAATATGGGAAGCAGACGATTCTGATCGACCTAGGCCTAGTCGGCCTGTTTGGTACGTTGCGACACTTACAGCATCCAAAGATGTTGAAGTTAACTGTGAGAATATAGGTGGATACACAGCTCTGGCGACCAAGGGCGTCTCGTCAATGCTCTCCTCCTCACTCTGGAGGGCCTTCACAACCCCAGTCACATACGCGCTTATCGTGATCCTGCTCGCGACAGCAATCATGCAAATCCGCTATGTCAACAAGGCTCTGCAGCGGTTTGACTCAACCCAAGTCATCCCCATTCAGTTCGTCATGTTCACGCTATGTGTCATTCTGGGCAGCGCAGTGCTGTACCGGGACTTCGAGAGGACAACGGCGGAGCAAGCCGCAAAGTTCGTGGGGGGTTGTCTGCTGACCTTCTTTGGCGTCTTTTTAATTACTAGTGGGAGACAGCAAAGCCACGACGACGATGATATCTTATCCGAAGCGGAAGGCGTGGAAGAGACAATTGGCTTGGCGAGTCAAGATATCAATGCAGCATCTTCGGGCCATGGCCATGGCCAGGATGCCCCTACTCCTATATCGCAGTCGCGTCGGTCTAGTAAGCTGTCCCAGCTCAGCTATGCGGACACTGTCAAGACGCTCACGCCACAACACGATGTTTACGTCCCATCCGTTCGGATAATGGAACCGAATGGTTCGCAGCACTCCCCCGGTCAGGAGGCCCCGATACACAACAACGCCCCATGGCAGGACGTGGGGGGCCCATCTACGCCACCAGGACGAGGAATCAGAACATCCTCTGCGGACTCGGTCTCCGCCGGGGCCGCTATTGTATCAACACCAGCATCCATACCAGCAACTCCTATGAGAGACTGCAATATACCTCCTGTGTATCCTACAGACGGTTCCGTGATAGCTCCCCGTCCGGGCCCGAGCCCTGTCAAGTCTGGAACCCACCACCGCTCCAGGACCTTCATATCCCCATCTCCCTTGTCCTCGACTGTAACTGCCGTGGTCAAGGATGCCTTCCTTCGCAAGACAGACGATCCCCGATTACACACATCGTCGATGCGCCGAATCCGGTCGAGCATCCGTGCCAGCCTCTTCTTTAACGAAGACGAGAGCGCGTCGGACCATGCCAATTCAACAGTCCCTACCTCGGAGGACCATCTGGCTAGAGCCTTCAGTGAGACTGAAGCGCTTGCTGCCAATTCAGATCAGGTGCGCCGACGTTCTCGCAGCGTAAGCGATACGCTGGGCGAATTCTTCCGGGTCCGGAGGAAGAAGAGGAAGGACGATTATTCTTTCTTCACGAGCGACGTCGAGGACGGCGCCGCCTCGAACCATCCAAGATTTGACGAAGATGACGACAATCAGCATCGAGATTATTAGTAATAAGTGTGTTTTTTACCATCATTTTCCATCTCGGCATACGCTCGAGCCGGCGCCGGAGTCATTTCACTATCTACGGCGTCCGCTTCTAGTGTCGGCGTTTGGGTAGACTTGGTAGAGGATCCTCCCCTCTCCACCCTCGGTATTTGGGTTGGATTTCGGCATTTGGATGCTTCTGGCTTCAGGATTAGCAGTTTGGCTACTACGCACCAAAACACTGACTAAGGTAGTGTCCGTCTTGGGCCCCCTATACGGATGTAATTTTGACTCATGATACGGATGGGCGAAACCCCGTCCCGAATAGAAGAGTCCTTTCTTTCATGTCGATCATGATGATTCGTGAGACGAGCTAGACAACTTGTCGGAATTGACCCCAGATCTCATGTCAAAAGAAAGCGATTGAGAAACCACCTCACATGCTTCCTCGGGTTCTCACCATCATCGCCCTCTGCGTGAATCTTGTGAGAAGAGGGTGCTACTCTTGTGCCAACCCCTCAGTCCGAAGAGGAGGTAATTTAGAACAAACTGCAGCAGATTGGATCAGGCATCATCTTGGGCAACAACCTCAGCAGTGCAAAGCTGGGCGTCGCGAAGCTTGTCCGTAGTTTGCCCTGCCAAGAACACCACCAACAATGGAAGCTACTTACTGCCGCTCCACCAAAGGGAGCCTGAGGGTGGGCGTCCTCCGTAGATCGCATCCGATTTGGGCTGGTGAAAATGCAACGGGCTCCCCCTGTCGCTCCTCTGGACTGGAAATGGTCTATTTCCGCTTTGGGTTCCGGGCGAGGTGTTCGGTCAATTCAGGGCTGGTACTGACAGCTCTGGGTGATCGTCAATGTGACAGTATTGAAGATTAGTCCTCTCACTGTACAGGGTGATTGCGGGAGAGGCGCATTGGGGTGTTAGCTAACGAGGGAGCGTCTTGAGAAACATCCAAAGTCTGTGCGACTCGATAGGCGATTAATCATGATATGGCGCGGATGACAGCATGGTATAGCCCCAACTCCGTATAGTAGAGCACCTTGAATGGCGTCCATTTTGCTTCTGCAGGACCCGGTGTCTTGGATTAGGAAGAACAGGGCCTGCATAGTTTGTTCCGAATCCTAGCACTCCGCAACGTTATGATGGATAAAGCCCAGTTCGACAGGTGGTTCTCTCGGCAGATGTTTTAATGTCTCCAACAGAGAGTATGTACCATGTAGGCAGCCAAGAGTGCCAATCTGAGTCCGCACCAAGCACACAATGGAGCAAGGATCCAGTGAGCGCTCTGAGCGAACAAGGGAAGAAGAACTAAGTTAGGCCGGAGACGGAACGTAAATGAGTTCCCCGGCGCCAGGAGTCCAGGAACAGGGCCAGTGAGGCACCTCCGAGATGGGAAACGCCGGAGCTAGTTAGCGGCGGCAGGGCAACAGGGGACTAGAAGCTCAAGAGACCGTTGAAGCTTGTTGCAGTAAGCGACAGAAGAACCCTGATGAAAGAAGGTTGGTGAAGAATTTATGGCCGGGATCAGCAGAGCTCCAAGGCTGGAGGGTTTAAGCAACTTAGTTGCGTGGCCCTAGTACGCCAGGGAAGTGGGAGTCGAGCCGAGACGGGATCGTAGCGTCCTCCCGTGAGCACCTGGGAGGGAATATTTGCCAGCCATGTCGGTTTGTCTGCCTGATAGCGTTGGGACACTGCGGCGATTCAAGACGGAAAACATACCAATTGCTTTTTGTTTCGAAAGCTAATAAGGTTCGGTGAGGCTCTGCGACTTTTGGACCCTTGGCCACCCTTGAAGCCCTCCACCTGTGCCCGGTGTTGGTGGGAACGACACGGATCAGCACAGCATCCATCCGTTCATCCATTCATCCAGACTCTAGAGAAGGAAGGGAAAGCAGAAGGAAGCGAACGGGGTCAACGGCTGGCAGCCCCAAGTTTCACACGCAGTGAGCCCCAGGCCTGTCACACCGACTTGTGCCTCAGGCAGGGGGCTGCATAAATCGCGGCGCTGGAAGGGGACCGACAGGCTGCAGCTAGACTAATCGCGATGCGAGAGGAAATCCTACAGTCGTCCAGAAGGAGGAGCGGATCGGATAGGCGGTAACTCTGGAGAGAAGACTCCGCAATTGCAACTCTATACTGTACAGTACAGTGACGGGAAGAACATGTGTCCTCTGGGTCCTCTGGTGGGATTTGCAATGCAGATACATCTAGACCTGCAGGCCATGCAAGTAACCATGTAAGTGATTAGTGTTGGGAAAGGGAATGGAGCCTCGGTAACAGCCATTCGAGAGTGCTACGCCCATGCATAGCTTTTGAGGTGAAGGGATCCAAGTGAAGTGGATAGATCCATGAAATCGGGACCAGAAAATGGTCTGAGAGGGACATATCTTACAGCTTACCACTTTACTGCGTACCTTATCGATATTGGCTTGCTTATATGCTCGCATGCCTGCCTTACACAGACACTGAATGAGTGGCGGGAGAAGCTAGGTGAGAGTGAGACAGTTGTTGACTATCTTACCTGACCATACCGAGCTGTGAACGGTGCACCAAGGGCATGAGGTAGCTCTCACATGACGACGAAGCGAATTGCATCTCAAGTCTCTCTGTCACCCGCGCTCTCACATGATCTGTGACAGGCCCGTTCCTCGGTGAATCTCAACCCCTCTCCTCAAAATCTTCACGAAGGCGGTTCTAGCCCGAGAAGGTGCGCTCGTAACTGTTGCTTTGCTGCATGAGCTGCCGTCCGCAGGGCAAGGGCTACCCAACGATTGGCTCCAAGTGTCAAGGACGCAAAGCGTAGCTCGGGACTTGACGACCTTGTTGCTGCCACTGTGCAGACTGTGCATTGCCCCTACAGCGGGCAGCACAGCTACCTCAGACCCTGCTCCTCGTCGTCATCATCCTTCGGAAGTCTCACTTGCTCTCTCACTGCCGATACGTACGGAGTAGATGTGGGGTTTCTTGTGGGAAATGTGCTGACATCCCCATTGTTTCTTTTTTTTCCCTTCCTTTTTACCATGGGAGGCATTTTGCCATCGCGATCGAGAGCGATTGAGGCAGTTTCAATGACGAACCGGAGAGGGAGAGTTCCGACAAACTCATGAGCCTCACCGTTGGTACCAAGTTCAAGACGAACCACAAGGCGACAATAGATCCAGCAGCAAACAACGTCGCAATGGAAGGTTCCATGGCTTCTGTGCCCCTCTCGGACCCTGGACGCCAAAGACACCAACCACACCAACCACGCCAAGCCACTGTCGCCAGAATCGCCCTAATAAACTGCCATTCTGCAGGCCCGCTCAGAATTGGGTAGCCTGCCGCGGAACCTGAGTTTTAGCTCTCACAGCTCCAAGCTCTCAAGCAATCCAAGCTCCCAAGCCAATACGGGTGGACCCTTAGTCCAGGGTATGATGCCATTCCCTGGCCTGCCTCCGGCCCGGCGGACCCTGTATCCACTGTCTTCTCACTCTCACCAAACTCGGAAAGTCTGAACCCCCTGGATTAGTAGAGCAAGGTCAAGGAAGAGGAATTGAAGAACCAACAGGCAAACCCAGGGCAGGGTAGCGCGTCTGCTGGATCAATTGCGGTGGAGACACGACTCTGAGGGCGCCGATGCCGATGCTCATCGCAAGCCATCGCTCGACCTAACCCAGCCAGACTCCACCGAGGGCTTCGGGCATTACATCGGGTCGGCCTCAAATCTGGCCCTTCGGTTCCAACGCAGCGGGTCGTTGTGATGGACATGGCCAGAGGGTCGCGTGTGTCTGAGCTGCCGCGTCGTCTGTGCGCCAGGGGCGACGAAGCTTCCTCAAGCTTTGATGAGGGTCCTTCTCTCCTCCCACTGGAGCTGGCTCTTCAGAGCGGGTGTCCTGCTCATGGGGTTATCAAGCCAAGCAAGCAAGCCAGGCTCACCTCCCGCGCCACAGTATCCCGCGTCAACCCACTGTCTCAATTCTACTTCATGCACGTCGACATCATGGTTGAACCTCCTCCCAGATCCAGCTAACCGGAACAGAATCGACGAGCATTTCCATGTTGATGGCTTATTGCCCTTGCCTGTTGCCTGGCCCTTATCGATGTTGGCATTGACGACCAGCCTATCTAGGAATGGGGAATGGGGAATGGGGAATGGGGAATGGGGCCTCTACCAACGTTGGTCCTGATGCGTGTGCCCTTTCAGAGGTTGGGTTCTGCATGACCTGTCTGCTCCAAGATGCAGATGCAGACAAGAAAGGCACGATACAGGCCCAAATGTGAACGAGAATGCCACTCGCTGACCTGATGGACGATGGGGAATGCAGATTTTAACTGGGGCTGCATCAGTGACAAGTGGCCTTCCGAAACCGCCATTGCTCCCAAAAATCGACGCTACCCCTAGGAACAGTTGAGGCGTCATTGCTCTGGTGACTCCGAAAATAACGACGATCCTCTCAACAGCAACCCGTTCGAAACCCCACGCCATGTGAGGAAGTCGTGGCCCCATACTCGCCTTGTCGCAGTTTGTCTCAGGCTCGCCCCCTTTGAGTCTAACACCAACCTGTTGAACTAGTTTAGGCAGGGCTAGTAAACTACCAACGTTGTTTCTCCTCCACAATACTCCGTACAAGCGACTTGGCCATGGGTCTCCTTGCTTGTTTCCGGACCAGAGCTATGTTGGGCTGCTATAAGTTACCTCCTCGGGGAAGAGCGTTTCACAGCAAACGGCGGTGGTGCAGGCACCGGAACGATAAGTACTGGGCAAAACACAAGGGACCAATGCGAGGAGACAAGTCTTCATAATCAGGGCACAACCGCAGGAACACAGCATAAAGGAAACAGACTCCGACGCCGCGGATGGCATCGCGGTGGTGAGTGGAGAGGGCTGGGAACCCCCCGTCAGTTACTGGCCCTATCCCTTTTTTGATAGAGCTTCTGCGTCTGCTTCTCTCTGCCGCTGCCGCAGACGCGTCCCATCCCCGTCCGCCTACTGCGCTAAAATACCTCGTCAGCACAGTCTACATTTCTCTGCAGGGACCGCATCCTTCTCCTCTGCGTTGCCCATGCATGTTCTGGGCGTCGTCCTGGACTGTGTTGCCCGTGTCAAGTTGCGTCCTCCATCATACATGCTGTACTGTATGGACCCCTAGGATTCCGCAGATACGTAGGTACGCAATGTACCTTGTCATACCCTAGTGGAACTGCGACTTCGTTCCTGCATCCCTCAGGGAGCTGGTCCCCAGCAGCTCGACTAGAGGGCAACTAGACTAGGAACGTGGAATGGTACCTCGATAGAATGGGGCCCTTACCCACGACGCGGGCCCGTATCACTGGGTGGGTAAAGTCGCGGCTGGCAACATTGAAACAAAACCCACTTGTGGTTGACCCTCCTGGTGCCCGTTGTTTCCTGTCTCGCTGCTCGAGGCTTTGAGGCTTGATCCCATCTCATCGACGCTTTTTCTCCATGCCATATATGGCATTGTATTGATACTAAGTATATCCAGTCGCAGTCGCAGAGGGCTTGCAATTTCCTGTTCTCCCCTCCCTTTTTTCCTCCGGCGCATCGACAATACTACGCCTTACCGTCGATTGGTCCCGCGAACCCAGTCATTAACACACGGCTTGTTATTGTTGACATTGCTTCTTCGGAACTGAAGATTTTTTTCGGTTTTCTATGTGTCGTTTGTCGTCTGTCGGTTGTCGTTTCTCCTCTTTCTGTAACGTCTTGAGACACGCAGAAGCGCCACAAGACTCCATTCTAAGCACCTCGTCGCCAAGCCGAGGCGCGCAGTCGCACCACCACAGTTAACCCGTCGCCTTACAAGAGCTCCAACATCGCATGAGACTGCGGAAGCATTCGCGCACAGTGCATTGCCGTCCCGAGTCACACACCCAATCGCCAGCTCGATCCATCCAACCAGCCCGGGCCCTGCTGCAACCCCCAGATTCTCAGTCGAAACGAACCAGGCCAACCCAACTGCAATTTTCTATCGAGGGACCCCTGGACACCGTCCTAGTCCCTCCTTAGTACAAGTTCCAGGCTTGTCCAATCTTGGAGGGTACCAGTCGCCTTGCCCAAAATTGCATCAATCTCTCCTTCCCGGCCCTACTTTATATTGTACATTACGCTGTCACATCATTGACTGAGGTGTCCTTGTCGTTTCTTCCCCGCGCTCCCTGTCTGCAAGAGGATCGATCTTACTCTCCTCTCTCTCTCTCACTCACGCCCGACAATCCCACCGCGAGGCACGATAGTCACTCATATTCCCTCTTGCCAGCTATCAACAACATCGATACACCGTGGACCTGGCAGGTTTTCCATTCTCCAGAGGGCACGGCACCTCGTCGCCCTCTGTCTCAATACTGGGTCACAATGTTTTCCGTGGCGATGCCTTATTATTCAGAGTACAATGCTACGCGTCGCAACCGTAATCCCAGCCAGAATGCCTCGTCTAAGTCGACCGCCCCTAGTCCTCAGGTAGAGAGCAGCCACAGCCACAACAACAGCAGCATCTCGTCCCAGAAACCACCCGTCAGCATTAGCGACCTGCTCGAGCCTGCCGTTGAAGGGCCCCCGTCCCCAGAAAGACTTCGCCAATTAAGCAAAGAGGCCAAGCGAGCATCTCACCTCAACCGCGGGCACGGGCGTCGTGCTGCGTCATCAGGGTCATCGTCTCTACTCTCTCTCACCGGCGAACAAGCATACGATAATATGTCACTTACGCGACACTCATCGACTCGGTCGACAACAAGCAGAAGCCCCTCGCGAGATCGCCCTGAGAGTGTACAAGTTTTAGGCAAGAATATCTTTCATCGCCGTGGCAAGTCAAGCAAGTCGAGACGGGAAAGTAGTGCGCCCAGCTCATCTGGGAGCTCCCTCTACTCAGCTGAAATATCCAACGACAATACCCTAGCCACCCTCAAGGAGTCGTTAATGCCAACCATCTTCTCAAGACGAAAGCCGTCTCGAGATGAGTCAGCCCTTCAGAAGAAGGTCCAGATCTCCGTACCCTTCAATTTCCAGCATGTTACCCATACACATCGGGACCAACTGGTCAACCTTCAACGGGAAAACCGAATGGACCTGGCCTCGGAGTTCTCGACTATTCGCACTCCCGCAGCAGACGCGCCTGGTGTTGGCAATGGGTCAGATGCCCAGGACCTTTACTTTCCAAACTTCTCGTCAGAGGAGGTCAACAATCAAGAAGTTCACTCGACCGCTCTATTCTCTAGGCCGCCTTTGCTGTCTCGTCGTACCGCTCCTATCTCTGGAACTCGCCGCTTGATAAAACACGTCCGGTCACAAGAACAGCTCCGAGTGAGCCCGCCTCGACCTGTGCGACCCCCGAGATCCCCCATTGAGCCGACCAGCTCTCCGACATTGCCTCCAGTGCCACCACCTCGCGTCTCCAGTCGCCAATCTATGCGGCAAGACGGCGATCCACTTGCGGCGACTTCTCTGGATCGTCCACAGACAAGTGGTGGCTTTCGCCGCCCTCAGCCTTTCAGCCCGAGTGACACGTCGCACCAGCCTCCAGCGACTTCCCATGGATATGCTGCCTCGCCTGATATTAACGACTTTCCGGTGGATGAGACTAGATTTTCGCATGCGTTGACTACGTCTAGCCATGTAGCTTGGCCATTGGGAAATCCAAGCACAGCATCTTTTGAGACTCCTCTCCCTGATGTCCCGGAGGAGGAGGAGCAGTTTGTTCTAACTCGAAGATCACGAGTCAGCCTCGCCAGTAACAATTCGTCTCTTCGGGGTAGCCAATCCGTGCCTGTCCTTCGTGCGCTTGCCCAAGCCCAACGGCCTATGAGCGGAGCTTCGGATACTTTAGGCCGTGTCGATGAGTCTACCGACCACCAAGTTTCCCAAAGTGGGCACCACGAACCGGGTGGAGCCGAGACATCTCCAATTCGGGAGAGCTGGGAAGACGACATTGATTACTGCTACGAACATGAGGCAGATGCCAACTTCGACTACGAGTGGGAACGTCCCTCGATGGATGTTGGACGGGATAGCCTCACGCCCCCAGTCCAGGTGGCTCTAGTGGACGACGAGTTGATGGAGGCTACACCTGGTAGCACTGCTCAGTCGTCGCCCGGTATGCTCTCCGCAGCCCGTTTCGATGTGCCGGCTCTAAGCCCTGTCAGTCAAGCCTCGACCACAACCGGTCACGAGGCCACCACCCCGTCGTCAACCCTCTCGGTCGCAAACAACTTTTCGTTTCCCCGAGTGGAGAAAGCCTTCCGCCCATCCAATTTAAGGCACAGTCGTTCGGGCTCGCAGGCTTCGAGCTTCAAGGAGAGTCACGGTTTCACACTGTCTCCCTCCCTTCTAATTCCCAATGATTATCACCAGCAGATGCTCCTTTCCGAGGCCGAGAGGCTACAAGAGTATCCCTACGATGACGAGTTCTTAGCCAGGAGCACTGGATCCATTCCTTATGATGACGGCTCCCTCTCAGCAAACCAACATTCTCCGTCAATGTTCCAGTCACGTTCCAGCGTCTCGACGACTACCACCAATTCTACTACCGTCTCTGACTCTACTGGAGAGCGCCATGTGTCGACGAATTCGACCTGGACAGCATTGACCCGCTTCACGAGTAACACATCGCTCAACAAAATGGCAGGGTCCTGGTCAGAGACGGCTGACCGCGTTCCTGGGACCCACCTGGCTGACCCGCACGACGACAACGACCAGGAGACGACTCCTCCTGCATCCAAGGATACTGTTCCTGAACTCACCCCATTCCCATCGGTACCCTTCGGAAAGAAGTCTCTTCACAAGAGCCATGCCAGTGAATCCGTGGTGCGGGATGAACTGCCGCCCATGAAGTCGGCCGAGGCCATCAGGACTCGACGGCCCCGCGCCAGAACTACCAGCCTGAGCGCGCAGGCTCCGCCTGTTGGGCAATATGCCCTGTTCCCCCGGACTTATGTCAAGGGGAATGGCGACCGGATCTAGGCTATCCGGTCTCATACGTGCGGGCCTCATGCTATCTTTATCTTCTGCCTCCGCTACCCTTTGCACTCTCTGCTGTGGGTTCCAGTACATTTCGATTCCTGATATCATCAGGTGTACATTTATGTCTTCTCATGTAAAGACTCGGTTGAATATAAAAACAGTATGTACCGTTTGTACACCAATTCATTTCCCCCCCTTGGGTATGGGGGGTAACACAAATAGATGGAGTCTGTACACATTCACGTCTGTCGTTTATGGCGTTACCATTGGTTTATTCCTTGTTTTGCGTTTTATTTTCTACTAGAGGCGTTCTCACATCGCTACGCATAGCGGCTAGGGCCGTTTAGGCTCTTAAAAGGCAAAGGCTTGTTTATTGTTATGTTATATTGGAAGTGGGCAAATGGGGGTTGCCATAGAGGATGCGGAGACCTACCTAAGGCGACTTTTGCACAGGAAGTCTAGGGGGATTTGATGAGTGATGTATCATGACCCTTTAGAGGCGCTAGCAGGGAGCTAGTTGTGCCAGAAATTTCAATTGTATCTAGCTTCGAGGAGAAGGTCGTTAGGAGTGGAACAAATAAAGAAGAGCAAGAACCAGAACTGGGTCAACATTGTGATTGTAGTAGATAGATATCTACAAATGTTTAACATGCTTGAGCGTCATCCAGGCCTGGTTTAGAGTCGGCCCCTGGCCGTTGACTCCTGGCCCCTGATGTCTTCATTCTTTGTTCTCTCTATACAAACTCCTGGATGTAAATGCTATGCAGAGTCCCAAACAGTTTGTCTATCTATCTGTCGTTTTGGTATTCCGTAATCATGACAATGCGACCTAGTCATTGTATCCAGCGTCTCACCTGCGCCCCGGAGGTTGAAGAAGAAGAAGTCCGCCACCCAAAACCTAAACCAGCTCCTGTTCTCTTTTTCGAAACATCAGCACTCGGCACACCAAACAATGAACTAACGACTCGTGCTTTGGTCCCTTCAACGATAGAGACTGAAGTAATGCATAGAGAGTGAGGAAGGGGGGAGGAAAAAGAACCGATTCGCGGACTTCCAGAGGCGTGCCATTAGTGTTGAAGCTGCCTTACCCTGCATCCAAGTTCTAGCCGCTCCTTACCCCCTAAAAGGTGCCTTCAAAACCAAAAGGAAAAAAAATCAAACAACAGAGAGGGAAAGAACGCAACAACAAGAAAAAATGTTAGCCTTACATAATCCAATCTTAGGCTTTCGTGTGCTTGCCCAACTTCAGTTTTCCACATCATGCTCGTCGTTATCGGCGTCCTCGTCGTCCATGTTGATATTGAAATCGATCGGCGTCCCACTCCCCTGGCCATCCGATGTACCCTCCTCAGAAACAGACCCTTTCAGCTTCCGCAAGTTTCCCAGCAGTGCATTCTTTTCTTTTTCAAGCTGGTCACGCTCTCGCTCGAGCGACACGATGTGCTTTCGAGCCATCTCCAGCACCTCACCCTTGCTCACCCGCCTGTCGCCAAAATCAACTGGTCCCTCTGATTCCTCACCATCTCCTCCGCTGCGGATTTGCTCGGGCAGAGCACTTAACAGAGATTCAAACTGGGCGTTTAATCGATTCCGGTATTGCTTCTCGACCAGGTTGTGGGATGCTCGTGTTCGCCGCTCTTCAGGGGTATCGGTAGGTTTGTTAACGTTATTCTTGGAAGTCCGGGAAGCGCTGCGCAGTTTGTTCGGGCGATTTCCTGCGGCCGAACCAGTTGAGACAATAGAGCCTGACTTGGACCCTATACTTGCTCGGCTGTTCTGCGAAACGGAACTGGGACTCGTCGGCTCGGTAGAAGGACCAGCTGGGCTCTCGCTAGGCTGCTGAGTATTTCTTCTCGCTCTTTTTGGCCGCGACTTCTGCTTCGAACGGGTGTCCTCCTCATTATTCTGAGCATCTTCTGGATCTACCCAGGGATTGTTTGATATTTGCGTTGCGGGGGTCGTCACCGTGGGCGTGGCGCTCTCTTGACCAGCTCCGTCATCCCAAGGAACGCCAAATGGGTATTGGGTGTGAGTTCCATGGTGAATGCTGGTAGGAGAGACTAATTCCGTTCCATATGAGAGAGCTGGATCGGTTGGAGGATGATGTGGTATTTGTGGAATAATGGCATTCGGAGGGGGCACCTCGAAGTGGAACGGGGTCGGATTTAGATGAAGGGCCGGATGAGTTGCGTCGTAGAGGTTCCAATCTATTGGAAACTGGTTTACAGACGCTGGAAGCGGCGGCCTCGCGAAGAATGAGCCTGTCGTCGGTGCGCTCTGGGCGTGTAAGTCGAGGTTATGGGGTTGGTGAGTACGTGACTCGCCACGTGACTGATCTGCTAAAGCTGATAGTGGCAAGGCCGGGGCGGCCGTCGATGGCGCCGGGATGTTGCGGGGATTGGGCGGTGCAGTCGGAAGTTGTCGCTCGTCGCTGGTTCGATTCGCCGTCGAAGTGGGCTGTTGCGGCCCGGCACCGAAGTCTAGATGCCCGGAGGGCGTTGTGGACATCTACCCATGGAAAAGTTAGACTTGGATTCATTCTCTGCTCACCTCCTCTCTGGCGATGGTTTCGTCGATTCGATCAACTCTGGCCGTCCTGCTCTGTGTTGCTGCTACAACTGAAAAGGGTTGAAGAGCTGTAACAGAGCGAGGAGACAGAGGGGGGACGGGAGATGGGTAGAGAGAGCCACAACGGGCCACGGACAATAGACAAGTAGACAATCTGCATGCAGCTCTTGTCTTCTTGCCTATCCGCACCACCCGGAGCTCAACCTGAACCATCTCCATAGCTCGAGAGGGAGACCGAAACGAGAGCCACTTGGCTAACGCTCTAGGACGCCGTGTCTCAACGCCTCTGTTCTTTTGGCCTGTCGTCTGGTGTGGCGATTGACGGAGTTGAACGAACCATAATCCCCCGCCGGCCAACTCCAACGAGCTTCGACACTCCACTCAGTCCACTCCTGAAGCTCCTGCACTGAACGTACGCAATGGATTTCGGCGCCAACGTACCTCATGGTCTTCGATGAGGAAGTCATACAATGACTGGTCCGCATTGCGATCTCCAGCCATGGTTCGGTCGATGGTAGTCGGGGTTGCAATGGTGCTTCGGCTGCTTCGACTCCTTTGGATGCTGGTCACGGTTGATGCAGGCTGTATATATCTATACTGCCTTGCAGCTAGACCGGATTCGAGGACGGTTCGTATCCTAGAGGGACTCGAGACCGGCCGATCTCTAGTGAGAAGTAACCGCAGATGTGTGTTTTGGCCACCAGGATCGCGGCCTGCGCTACACCGGCACGGCCTTCACCTCGCTCCCCGATTCGGGAGCGGATTGCTTATACGCTGTGATGCCCGGAGGCGCGACGTCACCGGAAGCTGCTAGACAGTTCGAACGCCACCGGACAGAGCCGCGCCGGCCCAGCGATCCAAACGGTCGTGAACCTTGGCCACTATCCCCGGGGCTGTGCCCGAGAGTGTCGGGTGCCTTTGTGAAGGTGTCACCCCACCGAAGAAATTTCTCAGCACCACGAGACGGAGTCAAGCGACCCTATCGACTGTCTTCACCTGGGTTAAGTCTTTGCTAGTCGTCTTCGGCCTCGATAGACTATTGGCTATTGTCGCCTCGGCTGTTGTTGATACTGCTGTCGACGTCAGGGCGCATGCTGGGTAGGGTGACTTTGTCCGGCGCACTTCTCTCTCGTGCTATTGCCCTAGCCGGACCGTTGCTCTTCGCCAGCCTCCGCGTCTGCGGCAGCGCTTCCCTTTTCCTTTTTTCCTCTTTGTCTTTACCTCAGCAAGCCGTTGATTCGAGTAATTGAGTGACTTTGATGGTCACCGGGACAGCCAATGTCGAGTCACAAGGGAGCAAGGTGGCTCAACCCCTTATGCAGACAAGACCTCTGCGGTGTTTTGCCTTCAAGATCGGATGTCGTGGGACACCGTGTTGGCCGGTTGGCTGCCGTGGGTTACCTAGGTACCTTAATACCTTATTATGGTGTCCAAACTAGGGCTGGTTTGTGTTGGTGTGAAGCGAGTCGACTATCGTCCCCTGCCACGTGAAGGAAGGCCCATTGCTCCAATGAGATCGGGTATGGACCATTGAGCTGTCAACTTACCAGCTTTAAACTGACAGGTAACCAAAGTCAAGGGTGGATTCGAGCTGACGCCTCCCCTACAACACCTGCCCAATTGCATTTGCATGGACAGGACTTGGGATTTGGCCAGAGACCCCGCCTTTGCCGCCTGTATGATTGCTTCCCAGGCTTCCCAGACCAGCCAGGGCTAGCTAAGGAGGGTATCCAAGCTTGTTTCTGGCTGATCGGCCTGGGGACCATGGTACATACCTGGTCTGTCTTGACTCCATCCATTGGGTGCGTTCGTCCGAGCCCTATATGGCTCAACTCACATGTGAAGCTGCCCTGGAAACACTGCCCAGAAATGTATAAATGCCCCTCCACTTAGTTGACAGACGGGGGCGAAGTTGCTCACATCTCATGCGATCTCATCTCATATCCCTCGGAATGGATCCTTGGAAAATGGTGCTTCAGAAACCGGCAAGTCAAATCTCGATCGGCGGCCTGTTCACCGTTAGAGCCTTCTGCTGGACCAGGCGGAACCGTTATCTCGGGGCCGTGCCAAGGTCTAGCTCTTGCTAGGGCTTGGGAAAATGGGACGAATATTATACGAAAAGCGTCAATGCCATCATGACGCTAGATGACACCACAATGGAAGCTGTTTGGGCCCTTGGCTGGGCTGTCTGGGCGGCTGCAAGGCCAACAGGAGACCCAAACATATGAGACATGAGACTCATCCAATCTGTCAGTATCCTTCATTTCTATCCTTTTCTTTTTTACGCTCTGTCGCTGACTCGGTCATCTGATCTGCTCAGCCAGCCCTCCTGCCTCTCCCTTCACGGTGGCATGGTGGTCTGATCCTGTATTTGCAACCGAGGAGCGGGGGCGTGGCTGATGATACGGAGGGGCCAACCCCGGATCTCTCCCGTCTTTGGACATTCGGAGCCCCTGGAAATAAGGCAATAGCCAGGCTAAGACTTTTTAAGGACGGCCCCGTTGCCAAGTTGGCCGTTGAACGACTATGCGAAGGGGGGAGCTGGGCCTCTGCGTTGGGCTGATGTGCGTCACTCGTCGCTGTTATTTGGAACAAGTACTATCGCACATCCCTGGATCGACCGCAAAACCTACCGGGGTTTGTTCAGCCTTCTCATCCTATTTGTTTTTTTGCCCAGACTCCAGCCGTGCCAGGATGCTGGTACTTGCCGTTGTTGCGGTGCCGTTGTGGGTGTTGTTTCGGGAGCCACCACTTACATGGTTATCAACCGGCAACGTAACCTAGGTTGCAGCGCGCTTGCAGATACTACGGGCCCTCTGAGCCGGGGTGATGGGGAGCCCGACTCTGCCGAGGTGATAACGACGAGGAATACCATACTGGAAAATAACATGGGTCGTGCGAGCGGGCGAGGAAAGGGAGAATAACATGTGGACGGTGGTTGGGGGGAGGGGGTGGTGGTGATGATGATGATGATGGCGTACCGTGACGACTTGGAGGGTTTCGAGAGAAGGGGAGAGAGGGGAAATGCCATTAGAACAAAGCCCTGCTCGTCATTTCGTGGGCCTGGGGAAATGGAACGTTTGAATATTAACAATCATTTGCTACAGCTAGCTACACAAGCCCAGATGTTGACCGTCTTTCCAGCCTGAACGCCGTTCCCTCGCTACTGTCTGTCTCGACCAAGATTCCAAACCTCCCGTACGTTCTTCCAACGCGTCTACCGCCCTCTATCTCCTCGTTGTAGCCTCCTCGAGAAGCCGTGAGACAAATAAACAATGGCGCCCACTTAAGCCGTCTTCTTCTTCTTCTTGGGCCGCTCCTCTTCTTCTTCTTCCTCGTCGTCGTCATCATCATCATCGTCCTTGTCGTCGACACCACTCTCGTCACTTCCTGACCCCGAGCTCTCGTGAGCACTGTCATATTCTTCCGCGACATCACTATCGCTATCCGCTTGGAAGTCCTCGTCCACGCTCTCCTCATCCTCATCAGCAGAGCCGCGATCAGCCTTGGCGCCGACGACTTCGTCCTCCGAGTCATCCATATCCTGTTCGCGCAGGGCGGCGGCCAACATGTTAGCATCTTCGTCGATCTCGTTCTTAACACGTAGGCCCTTGAGCTTGAAGAAGCTCTCGAGGGCCTTGAGATCTTCGCGGTTGATGTTGCTGAACTGGGAGGAGCCAGCACCGTTCTTCATAAGAACCGTGATGTCAAAGGTGGATAGGGCGGAGACGGCACCGCTGACGCGCGAGAAGGTGACGGATTGCGTCTGCTCGTAGGCAATATAGGTGGCGGGCTTGGGGACGAACATGAAGGCCTTTTCTAGGCAGTAGAGGAAACCCTCGCTGGCCTTGATGGAACACTTGATGCCGTACTGGTTACGGTGTCTTTTAAACAGGATTAGTCTCAATTTTGGGCGGGAAAAATAGGGGATGGATAAAGGGGAACGTACGTGATGAAGTCCTTCGCGGGCGACGAAATCTTCTTGTTCGCCAACCCCCTGAAGATCTTGGCGACGACATGATGCAAAGGCTCCTCGTAATGCGGCTCTAGCTTGTCCTGGTACCTGCTCTTGAGTTCATCCTCGTTGAGGTTCAGGTCAATAGTGACCTCCTCGTCCTTCTTGAACTGCATGACCACGAAGGGGTAACGGGTCTGACCCTGTCGCAAGGGGGGGTCAAGTCCTATGCAGAGCATGCAGTGCATCTCGTCGGGTTTGGGAAGAACCATGAACTTCTTGATGGCCTCGTACTGGATCTTGTAGTCATAGGTTTTACCACGGAGGCGGAAGGATGCTTCGTACATGTCGATGTCGAAACGACCTCTAAATAGGGGTTAATCAGCAAGTAAGACCAAAGCAAACTCATCAAAGCGGGAACGCACCTGGGAGTAAGATGCAAAACATCCAAGAAGGTAGCGATAGTATCGCCTGCCGTCTCTCCAATATCCGCCTTCTCAATCAGTGTCTCGTAGAATAGGGTTGCTGCGTTCTTCTCCTCCTCGCCGCCAGCGTCGCTAGCAGCATCCTCGCCCTCTGTCTCCTTCTTCGTCGTGGTACCAGGGATATAGAAGCGCATCTCCACGAGCTGATCCCTACCGGCTCCAGCCTTCTTGCCCTTGCCACGCGCACCGCCCAGGTGGCCATTAGTGCCTGTGTCATTGGCGTCTGTCGGTAGCGACATTTCGACCGAGACCTCATTGCGCCCTGCCAGATTTGTATTTGCAATCTCCGAGTACGCCAGCTCGAACGCCGGGCGATTCTGCACGCTGAAGGTGAGCTCCGCCTTGGAGAACTCGGCCTTTCCCCAATTCCAACCACGCAGGGCATGCTCCTTGCTCTCGAGGACGGTGCTGTACCAGTTCTTGAAGACCTTGCTCAGGCGCTCATAGTCTTCCTGCTGGAAGCCGTCGAGCTGGATGATGCCGGAGTTGGCGCGCTGCATGATCTTGATCTCGTAGCCCTTGGCGGCGCGACTCCATTGCGCCGCCCCGATGTTGCTATGGTCGAGGGTGAAGGTATCGCCGCCGCCGGCGGGTTTCCAGCCAAAGCCGGTCTCGGCAAATCTGCATTTGCCGCTCTCCTTGGAGAGGTCAAGGTAGATGTTGTCGAAGCTCTCGCTGGCGCGCACCATGGGGGTTAGCTGTGGTGTCTACAAATGCGCTGAGGTTTTGGGGGGGGGTTTGGCAAGGATTGAGCCAGTGCAATCCTGACGAAGAGGATGGTGATGCGATAGGGCCTCACTTACATTGCAGTCATTGTGACAGCTTAGGTCTTCGTCAACGATGAGAGTGGAATTATCTTCTCCGTTAAGAGGTTGGAGGAGGATGCCACTACGTTCCAGCGAGGCTGAGGTGGATGATTAAATTTGAGCTTGGAGCTTTCGCGGGTACACGCGCCCGAGACGCGCCGCCACTTTACAAGGCACCCAAGGCTAAAAAGCAAAAATGGTACCCGCATCCCCCCCTAAGGCCTGCTATAAAATATCCCAACTTTCATGTATTATAATCATTGCTATTCATTGAGCAGTTAACGTTAAATCATCTACTCGTCTAATCTCCAGCTGAAACAGGTCGCCAACATAACTTTTGTTCTAGTAAGATATCACACAAAACCCCTATTTACCGTTCCAATTCTCCCATATCAAGACTTCTCATCGGCCTTCCTCTTGCCCAGTAACGTCACTTCCGCAGTCCAGGACTCTATCTTTTGAATCACGCAGGCCTCGCTACCTTCCGCACGAGGGACGAGTCGCCCGAGAGTGTACACCTTCTCCGAGGCACTGAGAGCCTGGGCAACGGCCTCAGCCTTGCTGGCTTCAACGGCGATGACCATGCCGACGCCCGAGTTGAAGGTACGGCACATCTCGATAGGGGCGACGTTACCGGCACTCCTGAGCCACTTAAAGACAGGAGGGATTTCCCAGGAGCCAAACTCGATCTCGGCTGCGAGGGAATCGGGGAGCATACGGGGCACGTTCTCGATAAGACCTCCGCCAGTAATGTGCGCAAGACCCTTGATGTGTTCAAGAACGGGGAGTAGGCTTTTGACGTAGATGCGGGTGGGAGTGAGGAGGGACTCTCCGATAGTCTTCGACTGATCCCAAGGCGCAGTAGTGGCGTAGCTTAGGCCAGCAGCTTGGACAATTCTCCTGACGAGAGAAAAGCCGTTTGAGTGTACGCCGGCTGATCCAAGACCTAGAAGCACATCCCCCTCGACCATGGCCTCCTTGCGAGGGAGCCGATCGCTTGCAGTGACAGTTCCAACAGCACAGCCAGCAGCATCGTAGTCGTCGGCCTGGTACATGCCCGGCATCTCAGCCGTCTCGCCACCAACAAGGGCACATCCTGCCTGCCGACATCCGTCGGCAACACCTTCAACGAAGGAAGCTGCCGTGGGAAGATCCAGCTTGCTGCAGCCGTAGTAGTCGAGGAACATTAAGGGAGTAGCCCCCTGAACGATCAAATCGTTGACGTTCATGGCCACCAAGTCAACACCAACGGTGTCATGTTTCTTCATAGACTGAGCGATCATAAGCTTAGTACCAACGCCGTCGATGGCACCGACAATAATAGGGGCACCAGGAAAGCCACACTGAGAAAGGTCAACCTCGCCACCAAAGCCGCCAATCTCGGCATCAGCACCAGGTCGCTTGGTACTGGCGACAGCTTTCTTGATCTTGTCCACAAAGTCGTTCCCGGCCTGAATATCAACACCCGCTTGGGCATAGGTCATCGATTCCTTGTTGGTGGCCCTGAACGCACGGTGAGCAATGTCCTTCCGGTAGAACATGCCCTCAAACTCAATGACCTTGGCATCAAGTGCTGCATAGGCAGCATCAACGGCGGCCCTGAGGGAGTCTCCCACAGCGTTGATGGCGATGACGCGACCTCCAGAAGTCTTCAGGCCACTATTGTCAACACTAGTTCCAGCATGGAACACTGTGCATCCCTCTTGAGGAGTCTGAACAGTGATGGGTTTGCCCTTGGCGTAGGAACCGGGATATCCTCCAGAGGCAAGGACAACGGTAGCGCTGAACTTGTTTTCGATAGTAAGTTGGCAGTTATCTAGATAACCATTGGCGCAGGCGAGCATGATCTCAGCCAAATCGGTATCAGCGGACAAGAGGGGAAGAACTGTCTGAGTTTCGGGGTCGCCAAAGCGAACATTGTATTCAAGAACCTTGGGTCCATCCTTGGTGATCATAAGGCCCGTGAATAGAACTCCACGGAAGGGTTGCTGCTCTCGTCGCATGCCTGAAATGGTAGGCTCAAGGATCTCTCGGTCAATTTTCTCAGTCAACTCCTTGGTAGTAATGTTGGTCGGCGCGTAGCATCCCATTCCGCCAGTGTTAGGACCTTGATCGCCGTCAAAAATCCTCTTGTGGTCCTGAGCGAGAGGGAGGGATCGAATAGTGTAGCCGTCGCAGAAAGTGAGAACACTCAGCTCATCACCAACGAGGAGCTCCTCAATAACAACCTCGTCACCAGCGTCACCGAACTCCTTAGCAACCATGATCTGCTGAAGAGCCTGCTTTGCCTCATCCTTGGTCTGGGGGATAATAACTCCCTTTCCAGCGGCTAGACCAGTAGCCTTAATGACAACATCATGGTTGATGCTGTCGAGGTAGGCGACGGCCTTGTTGTAATCGGAGAAGTTCTCATAGGCAGCAGTAGGAACATTGTACTTCTTCATGAAATCCTTCGAGTATGTCTTGCTTCCCTCTAGGCGAGCTGCCTCCTTAGAGGGCCCGAAGACAGGAATTCCAGCATTCCTGAACCATCCTTCAACACCATCAACGAGGGGCGCCTCAGGGCCTGGCACAACTAGGTTGACCTGGTTGTCCTCGGAAAATTTGACGAGACCGGAGAAATCATCGGCCTGGACCGAACCGACGTTGGTCACCTTGGGGCAGGTAGCCGTGCCACCGTTTCCAGGGACTGCAAAGATCTTCTCGACTCGAGGCGATTGGCTCAACTTCCATGCGAGGGCGTGTTCACGGCCACCATTGCCAATCAAGAGAATTCGAAGGTCAGCCATATTGCCAGTAAACAGATAAATACGGGTATTTTCGGATGGTAGGCCAATTCCGTCGCAATTGTCAACGTCGAGCGCTTCGGACTTGAGGCAAAAGGATGAAGCCCCGCCTTGAGACTTCGGTTCGTGGGTCTCGATCGATGTGCGTGAGAATAGGAAGTTTGTCCTACGTGCAGGGCAGAGACTGCGGGTATCGGGCGAGACTGTCGTAGGAGAAGTTGAAGACGTTGCAATTGGCTCGCGCCAGAGAGATGCCAGCCCTTGGAGAGATGTGGCTGGCAAGATTGTCGGGGTGCGCAACTTCACGGGGGGTTTTTTTTCTTCCAGCGCAAAACTTGCAGCCGCCGCCATCGCAGCTTCTGCCCCGCGCCTGCACGCAGTTCCTTGTGGTTGTGCCCCGCACCTGCCAAGACTATACGGATAAGGATCCCTTCCACGCCTTATCAGCACGTGCAGCCTAACCCACTGGCTCGCTCTCCACAGCTGCGCTGACGAGGTGAGCTTGGGTACGGGGTACATACGCCAACGTCTCCAAGCCAATACTTATATCAAGGTGAAGCTCACCTTACCTCAACGACCATCCTAAAAGCCAGGACTCTGAAAGTTGCCTCTCTCAACCTTCATTATGTCCTTCGAACCAGCCATGCCTCCCTACGGCTCCACCGACCCCTCTGCGACTTTCTTAAGCTCGTCCTGCTTGGACTTCCTCCTCATCGAGCTCGTCCCGCTCGCCTACCGCGTCACGCAAGAACGAGACTCGCCGCTGCTCGAACCGCCCAGCGCGCCTGCAGATATAGCATCGCCGACGACGAGTCATGCTGTGAGCTCCATAGCGACCGGCACCGGGCCGAGGAAGATGGACGATGAGGAGGAGATGGATGCAGTACATTACCGCCTCGAGATGTTGGGTTACCGAGTTGGACAGGGGCTTGTGGAAAGGTTCGGAAGAAATAGAACGAGAAGCTCGGTACGGGCGTTGCTGATGCCGATTCCGACAGGTTCTCTCGCGACCGGCCGCGCTTTAACGACACGTTGGACGTCATCAAGTTCCTCTGCAAGGATCTCTGGTCGTTGGTCTTCGGCAAGAATATAGACAACCTCAAGACGAATCACCGGGTACGCTCCTACATGGCTTTCCCTGGCTGCATTGCATTGCATTTGTTTGGCTTACTCTTTTGGCAATAACAGGGCGTCTACGTGTTGACAGATAATGTCTTCCGACCATTCTCGCGAATGAGTACCGAGGCTGGAGGCCAGGCCATCGTTCGTGCACAGCCGGTAAGTTCCCGGGCGCTCCCGAGACCACCACGATTCATTCTGACAACCACACCTAGTTCTTATGGTTCCCATGCGGCGTTGTAAGAGGAGCCTTAGCGGCTCTGGGGATCAATGCTACAGTGCAGGCTGAGATCAACGAGTTACCAGGAGCCGTGTTCCAGATCAAGACTATTCCCAACAAGCCCTAGTAACGACGTGTTTATTCATGATACCCTCACGCACGACTAGAAACAGCGCTAGTTCTTAACTATGCACCACTAAAGCAACAGCTAACCGCCCCTAACTCGCAACAAACCCAACCCTAGCTTTTGCCTGCCAACACCGGACCTGCAGCAATGCCTGAACCATGACCGGGGAATCAACGGAAACGAATCGCGGAATCGACGCCAAGACACTTCACAGCCTGTGAGAGAGATTTATTCATCAGCCACCCCAATCTTATTCATCATTTTACTATGTCTAGTAGCATAGTTGCATAGCCATGAATCCTGGCAGTAGTCTTTGACTACCCAGGAAATCTTGCTTACTAGGGGGATATAATTTATAAAGGGTTATTCACTTTTGGGGAGGGTTATGGGCGAAGGTGATGCCCTTTGTAATGTTGCCCTTGAGACCCTCGATGCACTTCTCCAGAAGAGCCTGCTCCTTCTCGGTGATGCCCTCCAGGGGGTTGATGGCCTTCTCGACACCGTTGGGCTGTGTACCATTAGTCAAGTTACACATATCAAGAAAGAACATAATCAAACTTACGCCGAGCTCCACGGGTACGGAGAAGAAGTCTAACCCGGTCTGCTTGGCAATGGCGTCGCCGCCGGGGACACCAGGGAGGTAGACGTAGCTGGGCTCGACGAGTCCAGTCTCACCCTTGACTGCTCGCAAGACCTTCTCGGCAAATCTGAAAATGGTCAGTGATCGAAAGAAAATAGTCATTAAAGCAGGACACGTACCTGAAACCGGCATAGGCCATGGAGAGGGTAGCGGAACCAGCGCCATCCTTGGCCTTGACGACCTCGTCACCGCCAAATTGGACTCGGTTTACGAGAGCATCGTACTTGTCATCAGGGATAGAGACGGCGGGCGAGGCCTTGCTGAAGAGGGGAACAATGGTCTCACCAGAGTGGCCACCGATGACGGGGATGGTCAGCTTCTGCGGCTCCGCCTCGCCGACGATGCTGGCGACAAAGGTCTCAGCACGGACAATGTCCAGGGTGGTAACACCAAACAGGCGTTGGGCATTGAAAACATTCTTGGACTTGAGAACCTCTGCGGATATGGGGACGGTGGAGTTGACGGGGTTGGAGATGACGAGGATGAAAGCTTTAGGAGCGACCTCGGCGGCGACCTCGATGAGGCCCTTGACAATGCCAGCATTGATGTTGAAGAGGTCATCACGAGTCATACCAGGCTTGCCTATTGCAGAGAAGCAGTCAGTATGGTTCGATAGACTAGGGGGGAAGGAGACTGGAAACTGGGGGCGAGAGTCTCCAGCCTGGGGTTCGCGGACGTCCGGGGTCGGGCGTCCGGGGTTTGGAGGGGTTTGGAGCGCATACGGGGAATGCCAGCAGGGATGACGATGATGTCTGCGTCTTTGAAGGCAGCCTTAGCGCCATCGTTGGCGGGAAGGTAGCCAGTGGTCTTCTGCAGGAGGGAATGAGCAAACTTAGTGGCCTTCGGAGAAAGGGAGCTTCCCCTTGTCTCAGGGTAAGAGAGGACTTACGGCGCGGGAGGAGATGTGGGAGAGGTCAGCCGCAACACCGGGGGTGTTCACGACATCGTAGAGGGCCAGCTCGTCAACGAGAGGGGAAGTCTTGAGGAGGAGGGACAACGGCTAGAACAGAAGGGGGTGGTGGTTAGCGCATGGCGAGGGAACAACACCAGACAAACACCAGAAGCTTACTTGGCCAATGCCACCAGATGCGCCAGCAACAACTGTATAAAGGGAGGTATGCGATTAGTAGGAGCTCTGTAGAGAACGATGAAAGCGGGGTTGCCTACCAGCCTTGACCATTGTGACGGTGTGTTTTGTGAGACGTTGAAGAAGAGGGAGGAGATGAAGATGATGAAGAGCACGACTGGAAGTTTGGAGGAGAAGAAGGTGTAAAGATGAGAGAAGGAGGAGGAGGAAGGAGAAGAAGAAGAAGTTTGGACCCGAGGAGAGTTGGGGGATAGAGGAGATGAAAAATAGATGCGACAGCTGCAAGCTAGAAGGTCAGGGTTGAGGACGGGAAGTTGGGAAGGTACCTCCAAGGTAGGGATCAGTCGGGGGAGGTGCAGTGCATCATGCTATTGCAAGCCCCAAAGGTTCCCGTCTCGTCAACCTCACGCTTTTGGGACATGGTCATTACATGGACAGGCGGAGTCGGAGTCGCGGGCGTCACAAGCTGCGTGAGGTGGGACATGTCAGAGAGCTCCAAAAGTTGGCGGGGGATGTTTTAGGGGCCTAGAATGGGGGGGGCCCGCGTCCAGTGCATCCAGGAGGGGCTCCAGCCAATCGGCGAGGCGGGATAGCGTAGTTAGCAGGTACATCTGTCCCAAGACTGGTACAAAAGACAACCAAAAACAACCAAAAACACCGCGAACGCCATCCACCAGTGGATCACTCATACAGTCGCGCGAAGATGCAGGACCTTGACCTTCACGGACCATCACAGTGTGAGCGCATCATGATAATAGCGCCAGCTTGTCCCGGTCGCCCGTCACGTACGACTAATCTGGCAACTCCTGACACGGTACGATGTCTGAGGCACTGTACTCTCCGTGGCCCTCGAAGGTGACCCCTCTCCAGCGCTCCCGCTAACGGCCACCACTCGACATTCTCTGCTTGTCCACCTTGAGGTACCTAGGCAGCCCCTACAGCCCGCCCCAACCCACCATCCGCGCTTCCTCCACAGTCCACCGGCGCGCAAGTTACAGGCGACCCTACCCAAAGAGCTTTCCAACCTAACCTTTCTCCACATGTGGAATTCCCCCTCCGAGATCCGCTGAGGTGCTTGCGCATTGCCCATTTCGACATTCCATATCGCTCGAGCTTGGCCTGGATCCATCCTCTAGCGAATAATATTAATAAACGTCGCTGAAATGAGGGTCTCCCAGGCGGCCAGGCCAGGGCCGGCGCACCCCAGGCACGGGATTGAGGCGAGCTGTCCTCGTCTCCTCGGCTTTCATTCCGAGATGGAGATGGAGATTCTCAGATGATGCACAACACCTCCCAGGGACCAGGTATATTACCATGTGATATTTATCCGATGAGTCCCCGAACGCCTCGCGCTGGTGGTGTAGATGAGGCTCATTTTGCTCCTGAGGTCTTGAGGGGAAATCCATGCATTGCGTGGGGGGTCAAAAATAATGAAGCGTCGTGACAATTTCGTACCTGGGGGCGCTTCCCTTGACATCCGCGCAAACATCCCCGACATAGTCGGCTGTTTCAGTCACGATGCGTTGGTGCATTCACTATGACCCTTGATTGCTTGACCGATTCTCGCCTGTAAAACAACAAGGTTATCGGTATTATACCAAGTTATTGGACCATGAATGGTCAAGACGATATCATCGGCAATGATTGCGCACAATCATTACTTCCTACCCGCGGTTATCAGAGTCCGCAAGTTGTCTTTTCCGGCAACGCACTTGGATTCCCGCACCTCATCTCACGCCAAACTTCCAAACTTCTCCGAACTCATCCGTACCTGTGACGTCTTTAGTAGTTCGCATCCTCGGCGACACCAAACTCTTAGCGTGTTACCCTCGGTATCTTGTGCTTCAGATTTACATCCAGCTCGGGTTCGGGATCTTTAAATCACAACCTGCAGGGGTCAACAGACAGTTGTTCAAATGCCGACAGCACGTATTCTTTTTTTACTTTCAGCTAACATGCCAACTCCAGCCATGACCCAGAGACCTCGGTTGATGCTTCCTTGCCCTTCAGGATATCCCTAAATCACACGAGAGCTACACAGCTGGCTTCTCCGGCCCATACCCTGTCTAGTTCCTAGCCATCCGATAAAATCTCTCCATTTAGTTCTCCTCAGCAGCCTTCTTGGCCTTCTTGCCCCTCAGCTTGGGCTCGGGGGAAGGCTTGACGGGCTTCTGGGATCGGCGAATGGCGGAGACACGCTCGACGGCGGCCTCTCGAAGGTCGGGTCGGTAGCTGTTCTTGGCGGTCTGGTTGGCAACAGCCTTGTAGGTGCTGTTTCGCGTCATTGTCAGTATTTCTGATACCAACTCTGGATGAAGCTATTCCCAACTTACTTTCGGCTGGTCTTGTTACCACCGTAGGTAGTCTTGGTCAGGGTAGCAGCAGGCTTGGCGGCAACCTCCTTCTTGCTGATGACAACGACACCACCCTTCTCGTTGGGGACAACGCCGACGGCCTATTGTTTCTTCGTTTAGCTCGGCTCGTTCTATTTGCCCTCATCGTGATTATCGTACCTTGTTGTTGACGAAACCGGCGTACTGCGCATTGAGTTAGCAAATTGTCCTCGTCGCGCGCACAATAGAGAATCTCTGAATCCGTACCTTTCGGGAGTGCTTGTTGGTCAGGTTAAGGGGATCCCGGGAGAACTGAACGCCGCCGTTCTTCTTGCTCTTGGCGAGGTAGGAGTTGTTGTTTCCTGCGCACCCAAGTTTCAGTAATCAGGACTTCTCGATCTCGTAGATTCAAGAGACTCACGGACGATCTCCCAGATCAGGTCCGAGGACACGTTGGAAAGCGCAGGAGCAGACATTGTGATTTTCCGGGTATTCGCGACGCCGATGAATGTTCTCTGGAGCGTCAACGTCTGTCTGTCAAAATTGCTACAGGAGTCTCAAAGTGTGGGCTCGCTTAATTACCGTTTTGTGGCTAGCGCGGTGACGCCCTCTATCGGGTTGTGCTTATCAGCTTTAATTGAATCCCGCGCGGCGTGTGGCTGTGCAATCCGCTGATGGGGTAGAGCCACGATGTCGTGTCGGGGGGTCACGTCAGCTCGCCGAGACAAGTCTCCGACAAGTCTTCGACAACCGTTTTCTTTCATCACCGGATCCGGCGGCCAAAGAAACGACGTCCGACGACGACGGCCCAGCATCAAAGGCATCTTGAGGCCTATCATGCAATTCCGCTAGACACGCAGCATCTCTCAGCGCCGGCGATCCGCGGCCTCTCTTCGCATTTACAATCCGACCAAGCAACTTCGTATTACGACCCGACTCAACGTCGAATTCAGTCATCATGAGCTATCTTCTTTTTTCTGTCTCCTTTTTCCTAATCGTCACTGCCACCGCTCTCTTCTTTACCCGAGCTTACTGGCGACATCACATTCCCGAGGTCCGTCTTCCCGGCGCGGGATACATCTATTCGCGACTACCCAACAGTTTTGCGGATGATATCGAGGCGGGTCTCTCAAGCAGCACCTTCGATCTGAGTGGGAATGTTGAATCCGGCGATGGGCGCGCAGGCTTAGACGATGCGAGCAAGGCCGAGATTCTAAAGATCATGAAGAAGAGGCGGATGACGTTCGACCAAGCCCGGAAAGTCTATATGGAGAAGCGTTTCAAGGCCAATGGCATCGGCGCGGACGGACTTCCAAGGGATCCCAAGTTTGTCAGCTTCTCATAGACGGCTTTCAACTACGACCAAACAAGTTCAGCGACTGGAACAACTTCACCTATGCCTACAGACTTTCAGGAAGGCATCGTTATTAATACCCACAACACCATACACATACACCACCACCACACGGCGCCTTTCGATTTCCGCTCTCGATTCGGATTATATCCAAACCACTTGGCACAGCAGTTGCACGTTTTCACGTTTTCGTCTTTTTTTAGGTTCATGGAATTATTTACTACAGAGGCCAATGCAGACATCTCTGCGCGGCGAGGAGTTCTGGAAAGTTCAGGGATGGAAATTATTATTAACGCCGGTGACTAGTTTCCGGGAGGTCCTTTTTTCCTTTCTTCATACCAATATACAAATCATTCACATCCACCTCAGACTCTCCCACCAACGCCGTAAGTAGTGAATGTGGACCCATATCTACAGGTCAAACTATATACAGGGGTCGACAGATACAACCCCAGTTGCTCCTTTCGGAATCAGGATTGAAACGATACTGTCAGGACAGATGACATGCACGAGTGCATGGACAGCTGGTCGTTCAGACCCTAAAGCCCAGTTAGGGCGATGCGTGTCCCAGAAGGGAGCTGAGCCGAAACTCTTTGACAACCCACTCTGGATTTACTGGGTCTTCTTGGCTCCACCATCATAGCTCCGGTCATCACTACCTTCGACCTCCTTGACAAGCGCATCGACCGTCTTAGACTCGTCCTTCCAGCGCTTTTGGGACATGTTTTCCTCCTTCTGGAACATCCAGGCCTCGGGCATCTTGTAGGTGCCGCCCAAACGGTCAAAGGCGGTGAAAAACTGGCCATAGTTGACCTCGAAGCGGGAGTGATGGAGCGAGTGGCAAGCCGCGCCGTTCACAACAGGGTTGTTGGTGAGGTACTCGCCATCGTGAATCATAACGGACCACAAGTTGACGAAAACGAAGAGTGCGACGTACGCCATCTTCTGCAGGGGGAAAATGAAGGGGAAGATGTGGTAAGGAATCGACTGAGCGAAGCCGTCTAGGGGGTGGAAGGCATGGCTAGCGAAGGGAGTAGGCATGATCCACTTGTGGTGAGGCTTGTGAAGATGCTTATAGATGAGCGGGTGGTGGAGGTATCGGTGAATCCAGTAGATGCAGAAGTCGGTAAAGACGAGGAAGAGAGGGAACTGGGCCCAGTTGTACCAGGCTCCCGGGCCCTCCTCGGTGGTGTCGTAGAGCTTGCCGTAGCCACGAACCTCGAGGAGGAAGAGAGGGGCAGTGATAAGAGCCATTATGGGCATAGACTTATTGGCTTGGATCATCTCAAGCCTCACCTGGTTTTTGAGGAACCTAGGGTGTTTGAGGGTACGCTTGTCGAAGATGAAGATGTAGGAGAGTGCGGCGACGATGAAGTAAACGGCCAATCCGAAGATCCTGAGGATGCGATGTTAGTTATTAGGGGGTTGGAAGACCGCTAGAAGAGCAACAGAGACATACCAGGTGATGAAGAAGAGCGTGATGGCCTGTCGGATTGGGTTGTCTCTATCCCATTCGCTCATGTATGCAGCCTGCGAAGGCTCAACCGAGATAAACTTGGTTGCAGGCTTGAAGGTCCATGAGGAGAAGGTCTGCGCCGAAGCGTTCGCGGCGTTCGGGTAGTCATAGGGAGCCGGGCGCTTTGGCAGGAAGAAGGCGTAGACGTAGTCGGTGATGAACGCATCGGTGAACTCGAGGACGACGTCCATGGTGGCGATGTTGAGGGGCAGTAGTGCCGCTTCTAAGAGGGACTGAAAAGGGTGGAAAGAAGAACGGCTCAAAGCACAAGAGCAATTGGCGATCCAGCCCAATCCTTCACGGGAGGTTTATCTTGGAGTCGATTACCAAGTTGGACGTTGAATCCGAAGCCGCCGGGCCCTCCTTTTTTATCAATCAAAAAATAGCCCGGAGGCACTAACAGCGAAAATTGATGCGGGGCGCGTCTCTTAGATGCAGAGCATTCAAGGGGCCAATTGGTCTCCACGAGTGGCGGGCAGTGGAAGGCCCCAATGACGGAAACTAGAGAGACAAACCGCGAAACCGTTGAAGGTGCTGTGGGAGGACAATGAGCGTCGCCGGTACTTGAGCAGTCGGGGACGTTTCGTTCTTGTAAGAAAAAGCTCTTCACCTTTTTTATTAGACGAAGCCGCCAAGTGCCGGTGTCGACGGGGGTGGAACGGGCGTGTTTGGGGCAGAATCGCACGATGCCAGAGTCCACGGCTCCGATGCAGCCCGTTCATCAGGTCCAGTGGCATGCTTCGGCTTCACGAAGCCCGGAGAGGAGTTGACCAGTGAGGGCCAGTGGCAGCGGTTAGCGGCCCTTGTCAAACCCACCCGCAGGACCCTTTGTGCCTCTTCAGGCCTCGAGGGACGCTTCTCAATGGTTGTTAGTGGTTCACCGTGTTCCATTTCCCAGCTCCGAGAATACCCCAATTCGAGCGCAGATCTGTATTCGTATCGATCCCGTCCCTCCCTCACCTCCTCACCGACCAGGATGGAGCTACGAATACGGTTCGCCGATAATTCGGAGACTGAGCCCTTGCCCCTTCTCCGATTCCAAGCAAAGCAGAAGCTTCACTATAAAGCGGTGAAGCTTCTTACAGAATTCAACGTACGTTTTTGTCAAAACGTTAAATCTTCTAGCTGGAAGAAGAAGATGGGCGGCAAGATGCCGTCGTATCTCATTCGGAACTCTCTATAATATCCCAATACGAGTACGAACCCGACTGCGACTGAGGAGGGGTAGATCCCCCAAATCCCCTTACCCACGCGGCGGCGGTAGCTTCTTAGGTCCGACTAATGCTGATTCGACCATCACTCACCAACACGACAACATGTCATGCTTGAAAGACGCGTATCATATCTCGCATCCGTTTCATGTCCGTAGGAACATCGGATTTAAGCTCCTAAGATGACAAATTAGCAGCTTCCTTATGGTTTCAAATCATCACCGCCGGGCTTTTTCGCCCCAACCTGATTGACCGAGACGGCGCTGAGCTCGGTCTCCAGCTCAGGACCAATGTGCTGCTGTCCGGCATCTCTTAAATTCGCCATGTCCAAGTCCGCCCTCACCTGGATCTTTCGGAGTCATTCATAAATGATAAGAAGCGTAGTCCTGCATTGCGATACCACTCTTGCTCGGTTCACTACATATAATTGAGATATTGCAGTCGCATCTCCAACCTAAGTCACAACATCTATGGGCATGCGCCTACGTCTCCAGTGTATGACAGCAATTGATCACCAGGAGGAAGGTTCACCAGCAGGGTCTACATCCAAAATACCATCAATGCGATATCAGCCTCAATGGCGATGGCGATTCAGCATTTAGCTCACCTAGGTAGGGGCCACCATACAGGAATAGCTTGATCGGATCCTTATCGATCTACCCGAGGATCCCATCGGGAAATAGTTGCCTCCTAACCGTTAATGGGGCTCCTCCCCTCACGCACAGCTTCTTTCGACTTCCAAAGTTCCCAAAAGCCAGTGATCTTGCTAGCAGATCGTCATGGAGCAAGTTAAAAGAATACCAGGAAGAGCTAGCTTCTGTAGGTATGGATGTGGCTGCGATTCAGTCTTTCATTACCTTGTCCTATTTACCCATCTAGTTCCCAACTTGTCTCAGTCTGAAGGGTTACCCGTTCTTTGCCCACGTCGAGCGCCATAGACGCCAGTGTCAGCGACCTGATATTCCTCTCAAGCTCGGACGTCTCAGTGTAACAAGACCGCTTGGAGGCGTGTAATGTACAGGCTCTGCTAAGACACAACGCCCGAAATATTGCTAAACTCTGGATAAATATCAGTATCCACCTGTAGCAATTGCTATGGCGGTATACATGGATTTTAAGAGACCTTATCGCCCAGTTCGCTGACTGAGGTACCTAGAACTTTGTTTCCAGCCGAGGCTGCCATCTATGGCTGCAATGAGATCAAACGTCCAACCCATCACCCCCACCTTTTCGGCTGCTTCCATTCTCGCTGTCGTACGTTAAGCGCGTCCGTGGCGCGAGAGGTCAAAGATTATCAGCATGTCCAAACCAAGATGCATAACTTCGGAGGAGTACTTTGAATCCTAGGGAATGAAATAAAGTCTGACCGACCCAAAACCGATGCAGCTAACAAACAGCGGACTGCCCTGGAGAGTGTGCCTGTTAGACTCATGCGAGATTACTAGTGTTGACGCATGGAATCCGCTTGAAGTGTTCGTGGCTGGAGCCGTTCCCCAAGCAGCGGTCAATTCTAGGCCTTGGAAACATTTTAGGCCAGGCACAGGGACACGGCACGGGGATGAGGGGCAAGCGGGTGAAAGAAAACACCGCTCACCTCGCCTCAAGACCCAACTTCATGTCAACCATAAGGTCAAGCATAAAGCCTAGCGAATCCATGAATCAAATCTAACATCATCCTAAGGTGACACTATTATCTTAGCAATGAGCATTAGGATTTAGGCATAAGTTTCTGATCAAAGATTAGAGTTCCTGAGGCAGTCGATGTGCGGTGTATTCTTTTGCCCGCGTGAGGGGGTCAATAGAGATGTCGGGTCTACCTTTCTTTAAAGTTTGAAGGGCTGTTCATCAGATCATGAAATTATTGCCAAAATCTCCATTACCATTCCTTTATCTCGGTCAAAGCCAACTGGTCAGCCTACACGCCTCCTTATATACCGGCGATATGCGTGCATCGTGAGGCGAAAGGATGACATCGTGAGTTGCATGACTAGATGTCCATTGGATGGACCAGCCGAGCAAGGTGTGATGCGGCAGTCCAAGGCACCATCACCCGCCGATCGTCGTCCAACTCTGGTGAAGTAGGTGTGCGGCGTAAGAGTGAAACCCTGAGTGGGCTGGAGAGTTTGGTTTCTGCTGATTCATTTACATGTCGGCATACCGAAACCTGCAGCCGCCAAGGACGGAGAAAAGTGCGGTCTGTGTGCAAGGTGTTTCCGGTCGAGAAGGTCCAAAACACGCCCCCCCTCCCAAAACGTTGCCAGGATGTGCCGCTGATGCTGTTTCCGTGTCCCGTCGTCTGCTTGCTGTCGCGACTTTGTTTCCCCCTGGTCACGGCACGCCACTGGCGACTCATCCCGTCCGAACACTCCAACACCCCTCCAGGTCCCACTGTTTCCGGAGGGGGGCGTGTGGTAGAGGATGAGGAAGACGTGGGAGTACGGCAGGGACAGGAAGTCAATGAGTGATCCAAAGTCAGCTTCTACGCTTCGGAAGGGGGCGTCCACATTGAAATTGAGAGAGACACCAACCTCAGCCACATGGAGAGCATCACAGTTGACCCGCAATCTGTCGCCAACCCTCAACCCTGGCGCCCGATGCGCACAGGCCATGCACGTCCAGGGCTGGCTCTGCATGTACCTCCACCCCCAGTCGGTACCTGAATTTACCGTGCAGATACCTGGCAGAAAACGACCCGCAAGGTGCCAAGGTCCTGCCGGGGGAGCTGTGGCCACTCACAGCGCTGCCCAGCAGGTCCCACGGGCCTCACCGAAGCCCCGCTGCGGCTACCCAGACGGCCATGTCGAGGTACCGCCAGCCCTGCGCCAAGTTCCCTGGCGCTACCCGGCTACCTGCTTCTGGCGACCAGGCCAGCAACCAAGACCCGCCTGCACTTGCAGCACGGAACACCCAAGCGCAGATGGTCGCTTCCCACTTGCTTGGGGCTGCTCCTGCTCCAGCTGCTCCAGTGCTCCAGTGATCCAGGCGGCTCCACTATCCCATCATGCCCAGCCCAGCGCCTGGCCTCAATCGTCTTTTTGGCTTTTTTCCTTCCCCCTTCCAACAACATCACCAAAACAACGCCCATCGAAATCATCCGACCTCGGGCCGCCAAACTCTAGTCATATCATCATCACTTAGCTTCTGACGCTCATCGTGGTCGTCTAGAGTCAAATCTTAAGGACTCGACTTTTCCCTCGCGCGGCGCGCCAGCCTCATCGCGACAGCCCGATCACCAACTCTCGCCGCGTGTACCGCCTGCCGCCCTGCCACTTATCGTCGAATTGCGTCCTACACCATCGAAATATCGGCCATCTATAGCTCTTCCTGGGCTCCGAGTCCCTCGCCGCTGAGTCCCGTCTCGCGCAATGTCCATGTACCCGCATCGCATGGGGGGCGTCCCCCCAGGCAATTCTGCTCGCCTGAACGAGCTTCTCGACCAGATTAGGGCCGAATTTGAGACGCAAGCGCGCCAGACCGAAGGCTTCGAGCATCAGAGTATGTCCTAGTTCTTGAAATCCCGGGATTTCGTCTTGCAGCCATCGGTCAACTAACAAGATTCCAGTCTCCGCGCAGGTATCTGAGATGCAACTTGTCCGGGAGAAAGTCTATGCCATGGAGCAGACACACATGACTCTTAAGCAGAAGTGAGACTCAACCAGAAATTAGAGCGTGTTCGAACCACCCGCTGACTCGTAAACCTTACAGATATGAGGAAGAGATTGCCATGCTTCGACATCAGCTCGAGGCTGCCCGGAAAGGCGCTCCTCAGCCTGGTCTACCTGGCCCTCCTCCGCACGCTGGCCCATCCCAGCAGCCTCCATCGATTACCCCTGGAAACGGCCTCTTCAGTGGTATAATGGCAGGTGGCAGCCAGGGCGGCCTTGCTCCCCCTCAACAGCAACAACAGCAGCAGCCGCCTCAGCCTCAGCAGCAACAACAGCAACAGCAGCAGCATGCGCCCCCTCAGGAACAGCAGATGGGGCCTCAGCACCAGATGCCTCAAGGCCCTCCGGGGCTTCCTGTTCCTCCTCCCCCCCATCCCAACGCCCAGCAGCCGCCTTATTCTCAGGGCTATCCCCAAGGTCCAG
The DNA here is from genome assembly GCA_023628695.1 of Nectriaceae sp. PG4201. Lineage (NCBI taxonomy): Eukaryota > Fungi > Ascomycota > Sordariomycetes > Hypocreales > Nectriaceae > Nectriaceae sp. PG4201. Next base: position 1,009,375 of record JAMAKE010000006.1, read on the forward strand.
TCTCAAATGGGATGGGTCCTCAACCCCCTCAAAGTACTGCTTCCCCCGGACCAGGCCGACGAGGCATCGGCCGTCCGCCCAACGCAGTCGGCCCTGCGACGCCACAGATTAATACTCCTGTGCCATATCCTGGCAATGCCCAATCACCCCAAGTCAGCCACCCAACTCCAGACCACGCTCGTATGGGCGGTCCTCGTGCTCCTCCTGTCGGCAACGCACTTGGCGATCTCGAGGTTGATGCTGTAGCTCCTCATAACAAGAAGACAGGTAACGACTGGTACGCCATCTTCAACCCGCAGGTTCAGCGGGTTCTTGATGTTGACTTGGTGCACTCTCTCACACATGAGAGCGTGGTGTGCTGTGTGAGATTCAGTCATGATGGAAAATATGTCGCCACGGGTTGCAACCGATCGGCCCAGATTTTCGATGTACAGACCGGTGAGAAGGTCTGCGTTCTTGAGGATCACAACGCTGGAGACATGAGCGCAGATCTCTACATCCGAAGTGTCTGCTTCAGTCCAGATGGACGATATCTCGCAACTGGTGCTGAAGACAAGTTGATCAGAGTAAGTCTTCCTTTATACATAGTCGATACTCAGGGTGAGACATCATATAGCTAACTTTTGTTCGCGCAGGTTTGGGACATCCAAACGAGAACCATTAGGAATCACTTCTCCGGCCATGAGCAGGACATTTACTCGTTGGACTTTGCGCGAGACGGACGGACAATTGCCTCTGGTAGTGGAGATAGGACCGTTCGACTCTGGGATATCGAGCAAGGAACCAACACCCTCACCCTCACGATAGAGGACGGCGTTACCACAGTTGCCATCTCGCCCGATTATCAGTTTGTGGCGGCTGGATCTTTGGATAAGAGCGTCAGGGTGTGGGACATCCACTCCGGCTTCCTCGTGGAGCGTCTGGAGGGGCCCGATGGACACAAAGACTCAGTATACTCCGTCGCATTCTCGCCGAGCGGAAAGGAACTTGTCAGCGGTAGTTTGGACCGGACCATCAAGATGTGGGAGCTGAGCACGGGGCGCAACGGGCCGAACCCCGGTCCTAAGGGAGGAAAGTGTGTCAAGACGTTCGAGGGCCATAGAGACTTCGTTCTATCGGTTGCGCTGACGCCCGATTCTAACTGGGTGCTGTCTGGTTCCAAGGATCGCGGTGTTCAGTTCTGGGACCCTCGCACTGGTACTACGCAGCTCATGCTCCAAGGTCACAAGAACAGTGTGATCTCGGTTGCGCCAAGCCCTCAGGGCACATACTTTGCTACCGGATCTGGGGATATGAAAGCACGTATCTGGTCCTATCGGCCGTACTAGAGACACTGGTAAGGAACGGATAGCGAGTTGCTAGTTGGTAAATGACCCGGCTATGGTAGCAAGGAGGAAAATGATGCTGGAACGGACCATGATGGAGCAACTGTGCTAGTCCCGACGACTCATCTGCTTCCTAGGATGGGACATACCCAAAACTCAATTAGGGGAGGACATTGTAGGGTGGCGCAAGGAAAGGGATGAGAGCAACCATCTTTAAACGGGACGGGGGCCTTGTAAGGATATTCGCTGGATTGTTGTTTTTATGGTGTGATTCGTGATATAATGAATGAAACTTTTTTTTTTTTTTTAGCCTCATGGTAAATATCTCGATATCATATGGGCTACATGGTTGTGTTGGTGTTGGTGACTGAGGTGGCTTCACGCAAGGGAGCTAAAAAGACTGGACAGCTCGTCGCCCCCTTTCTTCTTCTTTTTCCGTTTGCGATCTTTGTGTATGTCTTCTTCAAGTTGACGATCCTTGGTTTTGTTCCTCTTGACTGTTTGCTCCGTAGTCTTTCCCTCTTTTAACTTTCCTTTTGACGCCGGCTTATCAAGCCGCGAGTCGCCGGGCTTCCCAGGGACGTCAACAACGAGAGGCCTCTCAGCAGAGATCAAATCGTGACGAGAGACAGCCACTCCCCTGTCAGTGCCCGAGACCTCTAAGGTCAACGACGACGAGTCCGCAATGAGGGCAGGTCTGACAGCTGCAGCACGCTTCTGCGAGGGTTCAGAGGGCAAAAGGTCGGACAAGACAGTATTGACACGAGCCAAGACGGCCAGAAGCATCAAGCCCAGGGGGGCGTATTGATTGTCCGCAGCGAGCTGCGTAAAGGCGCTATAGAGCGTTAAATTTGCTAGGCCAGGAAGATGCTTCACATCGCACAGACTTACACGTAGGCACGGGGGACGACATGGCTAGTCATCCAGTAGGAATACTCACTTATAGAGACATCCTGGCCGTTTAAGAGGGCCTTGCTAAGCTTGTGGATGCTGCGGCGGAGGAGGTTAAAGGCGGACCACCAGTGCGAGGCTCTGTGTTGGTTATGGTTGCGATGGGCGAAGGCGGAGAGGATGGGGAGGAGCGGCGTGAGAGAGGCGTGGTTTTGGGTGAAGGCGTTCGTGTTGGGTTTTGATTTCATGGTCGCATTGTGATGGCGGAAGCGCCTACAGAAGAGGCGATGTTTCCGAGCGTATGATTTGCTTGGTGTGGGTGGGAGAGGGAGTGAAGCCACAGTAAATGGTGCTTCAAAGTGATGCCGATGAGATGGCGAAGCGATGGTTTGCATGAACTTTTTAGTGGCGTTGGCGGGAAGTGATAAGATAAGCACATGGGTAAGGTGAGGTAGGGCGGCATCAGATTTCCTGGAGTACAGTCCACACTTTACAACGTAAATATCCGTTCATTCATCTTGTGGGTTGCCCAAAAAAATCCGCGAGGGACTTGACGTCAGCGTAGAACCCATAGCCGCCAATCCTTGAAGTCAAGGAGTATCTTGCTGGTGCCAGATGTTGGTGGTGGTAGTTCAATCTTGGGCCGGTCTCGTGAACCACCAATAAATAGCCCCCACCTTCGAAGTGAGCGTGTGGAGATGAACTCGGACAGAAAAATGCAGCAAGACATCCGCCTGCCATGGAAGATGCTTTCCCTCACGTGGACAGAGAATTTGGTTTCACGTTATGGTTCGAGAGGAAGGGGGAGGACACCCTAGAAAGAAGACAAGAGTCCGAAGGAGCAGGTTGTTGTGGTTGTCGTTGATGATATCTTAGTGAGCAGGACTTGCACCTAAAATCAACAACGCTATATGCCCAAGAATGGAGTTGCCAGCTTTCTCCAGCTTTCTCCTTGATTGCCTTGATTGCCTTGATCGCCTTGATTTGCCCTGAATTGCCTTGTAGTAATACTGGAGAATGATATGTAGTAAGTAATCATAAACGGGACTTTTTTATCTCTCCCCCAAGTGCCCAAGTGGGTCGTTTGCTTTGATATTTCTGTCTCAACCCTCTTTTTCGCCTCCATCCGCCCCGCCCAACGTCTGAACTACTGGCGACTAAGCGGCTGGATATCACCCCAGAATCAAATCTCTGCGCCAGTCGGTCCGTTGCCCGTTACCTTATTTAGACTAACACGGCCGAGCTTCCCTACGCGCCTACGATAAGCGTCACGGCAGCTGGAGCGTCATGGTTCGGTGCTCGGCCTGGCCGTCTGCAAGATCTTCTCGCTCCTTCCCATCCTCTGCCCAGTTTGACGATCCATCCCTTGTCTCCTTTTCCAGTTGCAGAGTTTGAATTTTTTTTTTTTTTTTTTTTGTTGGTGGCCCAAATCTTCATCTTTTTAACTGTTGTGCTCCGGACGACTCGCTGCTTCTTGCTGTGCGGGGGAGGAAAACAGGGAAAACAGGCGGCGATAAGAGAGCAACACAGACCCGAATTCCAGATTGAGATCTGGCAGAAGCAAGCAAAGTCAGAATATGGCCCCAGCGTCGCGGAATCCAACCAATTGGGACGAGTATGACGGGAGAGCCTCACCCTCTGCCAGCTTAACCTCAAGTGTTCTGCGAGAGGAACAGGCTCTACTGGACGACGATGATGGTGACGGCAATGGCGATGGCGACTATGCGCATGATCCGCATTCGGGCGGCATGTCCATGTCTAGGAGACGGTATGAATTGCACCGTCCATCAGCCCCCCAGCTCTGTGTGCCATGCATGAGTAAAGTAAGCTAACATCTCGATCCTCATGACAGGTCCTCCGTCACGCATCGCCTAGCTGCCATGGCCGATATTGGTGGCGTCAACAGCTTCCGACAGTTCGCCCGGAGTTGGCAACGAGCCGCCGGCTTCCATGAAGTCATTCCTCGACGACCGAGCTTTGTCTATGCGCCGGGAGAGGACACCGAACACCTCCAATATGGAAGGAGCCAGGTCGACTCGAATCTCAATACAGCGCGAACGGGCCTGCTGGGACAGCATCTTCAAGCCTCCTCGGCCTCTGGAGGTTCCCATGGGGAACCCAGCGCAAGCGTCGATGCTTCGTCCAATCTTCTAGCAGACAATTTCCGCGAGCGTGAGAGCAAGGCCTTCGATGCCGAGATGGCATCGGGGGCGCTGCCTGCAGGTTCCGCTTCCAGTCCGAGTCGGTCGAGCATCTTCGCTATTCCTCCTCACCTAGCAACCCCAATCATTGGGAGCTATGGGTCATATCCAGGCTCGCACTACGGCACCATGGACGGTTCGCTACGGCATCGAATCTCCATCGGTCATGCAACGGGCTGGGGTGACGGTGAGGAGGAGGTGGATGGCGAAACGGCTCACGGCGAGCACGAGCCTATTCTCGTCAAGGAGGTCAAGCAGGGGAACAAGGTCGTCCTTACAGTTGAGGGGCAGAGTACGCTTCCGCAGTCCGTCTTCAACTCCATCAACGCCATTATTGGAGTTGGGTTGCTGAGTCTGCCTCTTGCGTTCAAGTTGAGCGGATGGATCTTGGGCTTGCTCATCTTGACATTCACCGCTGGTGTTACGTCCCATACGGCCAAGCTTCTGGCTAAGTGCATGGACTATGATCCTAGCCTCATCACGTATTCTGACTTGGCGTATGTCTCCTTTGGCCCTAGGGCACGCGTTATCGTTTCGGCCTTGTTCACGCTCGAGCTGGTTGCTGCGTGTGTGGCCCTGGTTATCCTCTTCGCCGACTCTCTCGATCTCCTACTTCCTAGTCTTGCTAGCGTCAATATCTGGAAGTGTATCGCGGCTGGTTTGGTCTTGGTCCTCAATGCTCTGCCGCTTCGCTTATTGAGCTACACCAGCGTTATTGGCATCTTCTCGACCTTCTGCAGTAGGTCCTTTTCAATTTACGGTATCACTTCGATGTTCAGGTTGCTAAAGTATAAACAGTTGTTTGCATTGTTGTCATCGATGGTCTAATAAAACCGGAGACCCCTGGTTCACTACGCGAACCAGCAGCAACGTACTTATTGCCTTCCAACTGGCTTGCTGTTCCTCTTGCATACGGCCTCCTTGCCAGTCCTTGGGGCGCTCACTCTGTCTTTCCCTCGGTATTTCTATCAGATTGGATTTTTCGACTTGATACTAACCTTTTGCCAGATTTACAGAGATATGCGACACCCTTACAAGTGGGGGAAAGCTGTAAATGTCACCTTCTCCTTCTCGGTAGGTCTTCTCATACCCATAGCAATATGCATGAGATCTAACCACGTATTTGCAGTACGTTCTAGACACATGTCTGGCCATAATCGGCATATTGATGTTTGGCGATGGCATCCGTGACGCCATCACGTCCAATATTCTCAAGACGAGTGGCTATCCGGAAGGCTTGACCATCTTAATGTGCATTTTTGTTGCCATCATTCCACTAACTAAGATACCGCTCAATGCCCGCCCCATCATCACGACACTGGATGTGATGCTGGGGGTTCATGCGGACTATCACCATAACGCCTCCATGACCCCCAGGACGGTCGTGGTTAATCAGTGCATCAGGGGCTTGGCTCGCGTATTCGTGGTGCTGCTCCTCCTCTTCATCTCGATCGTTTTCCCAGCGTTCGACTCCGTGTGTGCTTTCCTCGGTGCTGCTCTCTGCACGCTCATCTCGGTCATCCTACCCATATGTTTCCACTTGAAACTCTTTTGGAAGGATGTGTCAGTGCGGGAACGCATTGTTTCCGGCGTTCTATTGGTGGTGTTCTCCATTCTGGGTATCCTAGGAACGGTGTGGTCGCTTTTGCCGAAGCACCTTATTGGCGCCGATTAGACTGACTGGCTGACTGACTGGCATTTTGATGGTCGCATCTATTGGAGTTTGGGGACATGTCGAACCCGATTACTTGTTTGTATCTGAGTGGCTATATGGCTGGGTTGGAGAGAGTTATTAAAACGAGAGTATCCAACATGTCAGCTACAATCTCGACATAGTTTGGAGGTGCATCAAGTACACACATGTATTCCACGATGATCTATTATAGCTTGCATATACACCGGTTCTCATCACTTGTAACTCGAAGTTTCTATGCACGCTAGACTCTTATTCGCCGTGAAGCGTCCACTCCTCCGTCAGAGGACGGGACGTACGAGACAAAGCACGCATCAAGGGAGCGAGCGACAAGACAGCACGGCACGGCAGCCATGACGCCACCGAAACGCAGGTGATAGGCTCGGGGTGCCGGTGCATGTAGGATCATCGTCGCCGAAGCAGCGCAGTGACACCACCAAGCGTCGCTATTGTCGTGCCGCATTCCGATGTTCAATCAATTGATCTACCTACCCTGGATCACTCACCTCATCGGGCGTTGCGAATTTCTCATCACAACCATCACATGAGATGGGCAACAACTACGTACCGGGGGTTTACGTTAGTTCACAACTCCGATAAGGGAGACAATTCCGGGATTTTATTGAGCATGATATTGGCTCTGACTTCCCGTGTGATACCTCCCCAAGACAATGGCATACATACCCCTCATTCGGGCAACCGCATGACGTCCGCCTAGCACCCCGCCTAGCACCCCGCCCTGCATGTCGCCGACACGCCATGCCGGAAGCCCACGGAAGCCAGAACCGTCTGATCGGGCCACTCAGACGGGAAAACTGGGGGTCGGGGATCGGGCTATCACGCAACTGGTGCTCACTGATACTGGCACTGTATCGTGGACATGAGCATGATGAAAGGGTGGGAGAGGAATTATGCAAGGACCAGCATGGAGGATAAGCTGGGCCGATCACTGCTCTCCATCCACGTTTGGAACAATAGGGGTCACCCCCTCCTCCCATCGCTGCTTATCAGTCAGTTAGTCAATGAATGAATGAATGAATGAATGAATCAATCAATCAATCAATCAATCAATCAAGGGCAGGGTGTGAAACATCATCATGATGATATCACGCAATTCCAGCAGGGAAAGGGTGCTAGCTTTCTGTAGTATTGTCGTATCAATCAGTCTAAGGGGGGTCTCGTTGCCGTCGGGGGGTTTTCAGCGATGGGGAGGTAAGATAGATCGACAGCGTTGACGCTAAGATAGATACCACGTTTCGCGTTAGTCTGCTAGAGTAAAGTTAGCCGGCCGCCTCATTCAGCAGGTAGGCAAGTTAGTAGGCAAGTTAGTCAAGGGCATTCACAAGAGGGTGCAATATGGTGAACCCATTGTTTGAGTGGGTAACCTCTGGTATTCGCAATTATTTCTAGAAATATCTAATACACAGAAGGCGAGTCAAGACTCACATCTCCCACCCCGTACTTGACCAATGCTGCCAATGGCAGTCTTGCTCAATACGGGGTTTGATGAAGATAGCCAGACCACGATTGGCAAGATGCGTAGAGAATCAATCCCTACCATCCGCCAACCCACTCGACATCGCCGAGATCGTGGCGTCTGTTTTGACGCCAGTTCCAATCTCGTCCCTTGTTCCAGGGGCATTCCTTGACCTTTTCCTTGGTCCCAAGTTTGTTCAGGTTGAAATTGTGGTTGTTGTTTGTAGTGTTGCTGTGATGATGATTATAGTGATCCCAAACGCCCGCTTCATAAGATTTACTATTGTTGTACCCAATCCCAAAGTGTCGCCGCGGCTGAAAGTCCGGCGACTTGTTCGAATCCAAAGTTGCATTCTGTCCCCGGCGACGCTCACCCAAAACCGCCCACTTATCCATATTGCTCCGCTTGGACGGAGGAGAGTAGCGAGGGGTGATCGTAACGTGCTGCTTCAACGCCGGGGTGTCATGAAAGAAAAATCCATCCGCCACAAGGTCATCATCGTCGATGTTGCCCTTGATGGCATGAGCAGGAGAGACGGCCTCAGGCTTGTCCGTCTTCTTCGTCTCCTCCTTGCTCTCACTGCTCCAGGTCCTGGAGTTGAGCTCCTGGCGCGCTTGCATCATCTGCTGCTCACGTTCGTACTCCTCTTCATCTTCCTCCCACATGTCACTCCAGCTCTTCGAGACCTCGTTGCGGCGGCCGAAAACCGTCGACATCGACAGCGCCAGAGGCTTGGTCATGGCGATGGGAAGGGAGCCAGCCATAGGGGACACCTTGGTAGGTCGAGAAGCCGGGTTGATGGCGAGCGACTTCATGGACGCACCGAGATGCGAGTCAAGCATGGAAGACATGGAGGGGGTCTGGGCAGTTGTGGCCGAGCACCAATCCGTGGTCTCCTCCGACTTGGGAAATAGCTCCTCGGTATAGCTCTCGTCATCGGGGATGACGCTGAGCTGTCGACCGGCATGGGGGCTGGTGTTGAGAGCTTTGGCCCAAGGAAAGGTGCCAGTCTCCATCTGGGGACTCTGGATGGAGGGAGTGCGGAGGGGCTCGCGGTTGGCACTGGCGACAGTAGCCTTCTCGGCACCACAGAAATCATCGATGTTCTCGTCCTGGGTGGTGAAGCTCACCACGCGGAGGAGAGCGTCACGGGCACCCTCGAGCGATCGTCTCTTGGGGTCAAGGTTCATGCACTGGACAATGACCTCGTAGGTATCTTGAGACATGGAAGGGAAGACATCGAAGAGAGACTGCTTGTCCCGAGAGAAGTCGAGGAAAAGGGGGTCTGCCTCGGTGGGAGTGGTGAACGGATTGCGAGAGAAGAGGATGTTGAGAAGGCAGATGCCAATGGCCCAAATATCAGCCTCGGCAGGAGAGTAACCGGCACCGGCCGAGTCGAACTGCTCGGGAGCCATGTAGCGGTCACTGCCCACGGTCATCTCATACGACCACTTGTCAGTGGTAGCAAGCCCGAAGTCGCCGATCTTCATGGAACCATCTTTGTTGAGGAAGATGTTCTCGGGCTTGATGTCGCGATGATAGACGCCCTTGGAGTGGATGTAATCAACCGCATCAACAAGCTCAAGCATGAACTGGCGGACGTGCTCCGTCTCCAGGGGACCGTGGCCGTTGCGAATTGCCTCGTAGAGATCGCCCTGGTCACAGAACTCCAGAACCAGGTAGATGTGGGCCTCGGTCTCGAAAGAGCCGACAAGGTTGACAATGTTGGGGTGAGAAGCCAGACGGCTGTGCAGGACAAGCTCCTCCGACTTCTCGTCAACGGCAAAGTCGGTGTCGTAGTCGTTGGAGGCGGACCTTTTGGTAAGGCACTTGATGGCAACGGTCTCATTGGTCAAGAGATCCTGAGCCATGAAGACCATACCAAAGGAGCCATGGTTGAGTGGGGAGATGGTTTGATAACGTCCATCAAGAAGAAGACCACCAGTAAACTTCTCTCGAAGGCATTCCATGACGTGAGATGAACGAAGTGTTGAAGAAAGAACACAAGACGTGAAGAAAGAAAAAAAAACGGAAAGTAGTCGTACAGAAGATGCTAGTTGATACTCTGGTAAACTGCTTGAAGGTGGAAGTCGGGTGTATGAGTTGCGTGTATGGTTTGAACTTCCAATGACTCGAGGGAAGTAGTTCGAAGCAGGAAACAAGAGACAATGTCGCCGAGATGATGAATAACTGAGAATAAGAGGCGTTGAATGTACAGGTGTCGTAGTGAGGATAAATCGGAGGAGCGAGCAAGTATCAAATGGTGAAAGTTGGAGATGGTCGTAGAGGATTCAGAGGCTCATTGGAGGGTATTCGATAGGCTGAACAAAGGAAAGCGAATTATGGATCGTCGTAATGGCAAAGGTGCGAAGACCCAAAAGGCCGGAAAGGTTGAAACAAGACGGAAATCGTTATAAGGACATGGAGGCGTTTTTTGTTGTAATGGTAAAAGAATGACTCTGACAATTGACAAAAGTCGTGTAAGAGAAGACAGCCGAGGACGGAGCCGTGAAGTAGAGGAGTTGAGCGAGGTGAGATGTGAACGAGGGGATGGATCCGGATTCGACGGCCGATGAGTCGACGTGTCGGACCAGCAGGCTGGCACCGGGGTAGAGGGAGCGTAGCTCGCCCGGAACGGAGTCGACTACGATCGTTCGGAGACCGTTGAGTCACGCGGGCGGCCTAGGCCGGAGGTCGTTCGGAGGAGCGTCTGACGATGCCGAAAGGGAGCAACCCCAACGACCCAATGCGTGAAGTATTATCTCGTGACGTGCTTTGCTTGATCGAAACAGATATCGATGGCCGGGTTCGGCTGGCTAAAGTCGAAGACGGGTTTGATGCTGATGGGAAACTCGGGCTCTATGAACGGATACGAATTGAGTTCAAAGCAGCAGGTTGACGAGTAACGAGGTCGAAGCTGAGCAGAGGCAAACAACACGACAAAGCGGAATCTTTCTCTCGATGGCTGGACAAAGAGTTGTTGGTAAAGTTGAGTCACAGCCTATAGCGGTTGGCTTGCACGATGGAGTCGTGGAGGTGAGGCGAAGGCGAGGTGGCAAGGCGGAATTGGCCTAGCGTTCAGGAGTGAGGTGAGGATGGAAGAAGGCAAGCTCGAGAGGGAAGAGGGCTTTGAAGATGCAGAAGCGTGCAAAAAGGAAAGAAGGAGGGATGGCGGATGGTAGGGCGATGATAATAAGGGCAAGGAAAGAGGATGTAAAGAGAGAGTGGAATAGTAGGAAGAGATGGAATGGCGGTGATGGCAATGGAACAGGGTGGAGGGGGACGGATGGCGATGGAGTGGATGACCGGGGGGGGGAGTGTGCAGGCCGCAGGGGACCCTGAGGAACCTGGCAGAGGGAACGAAGCGACACCTGAGAACTCAGGCAACTATTATCGAAGTGACTCTGGGTGACTGATGGACGAAAGAAGGCACAGGAAGAGCGAGCGAGCGGGAGGGCGAGAGATGGTGCTACAGTGGGCCGATGGGCGTCGACCAAGGCGTGAAAAGGCATGAAAGAGGGTGGCCTGGGGTGTCGCCAAGTACCTGACAGTACCTAACCTTCTTCGTCTTCCGTCACTCATGGCCTCAGCGTCGCAGCCATGGCCAAGTCCGCAGCAGCAACTGTCTCAGCGGGCGCCAGTCCAGGGGCGAATGACGGGAAAGCATCTATCAGAGCGCCTGTTTTTGGCGTCATGATCTTGCCTTGACGGGCTTAGTGTTGATAGTACGAGACCGTGCGTTTGCACCGTGACGAAGAGGGTGTGAGCGTCTCCGTTGTACTTCATTTTGGGTGATGAGCTGCGTGGTGCAGAGGTACCGTCGATCAAAGGGTCGAGACTCAGCACGCAACGGGAGAGTTCGTTTCCAATCTATTTCTACCCGGCGCTTTGTCGACTCGAGGACACTCGAAGTGTGGGGAAGCTATCACGTCAAATCGTAGGGCGGTACAAGGTTTCCGCATTGAAACAGGCCTGGCACTTCGAGTATCTTCCAAACGGTTCCTCATTAAAGCGACGCATGCCACGCTGACGACAAAGGCGTGCTGATGTGAACTTGCCCAGCCTGCGCCTCCAGAGAGCAGATGAGAGGGTGCTCCACCATCCAAGGGGAAATGAACAAATGGCCCATCGTGACCAGACTGTGTGAGCCCAGTACGCGACACCGTCAACGCCAGTCCCGGACGGGGTGGGAGGACGATTTTGGCCGCCGGTAGCGGCCTGGTAGCGGACACACCGCCCGCTATCCAGAGATACAGGTGCATGAGGTAGCTGTGGGCGCTGAAGTGAGTGGCCCATGACCTGACCGCCGCGTACCTGGTGGTGCAGATCATTTGTCGCTGGGGACTACTGAGGAACATTGAGCCTTTGAAAACCCGACCTGTTCGCGTGGCACCAATGGGCTCATGATGGGATGGATGGCTGGACGGATGGATGATGGGATGGCTCGAGTCGTTCTGCAATCCTTCCTGAAGCTGCCCCAACAAAAGAGAGTTCACGCTCTGGCGTGGCTATTACCAAGCTACAGCAACCGTTATTCGCATTGTAAACAAGGTTCAATTGCTTCATGACTCGTCCTCAATGGCTGGCCGCTATCAACATTATCTGGCTGGACTCGATACTAATTACGAGGCGCTGTACAGTCGAGTCCCTTGATACTGTACGCCTTGTCTCAATTGCGGGGGGGGGGGGGCCACGCCTGTCTTCCCTGATTGGGTTGGATCGCCAATGCACTCCTGGATCCTGCATACCAAAGTCAATGAGCTTCGATTCCTGCTCGTTGTTTACTTGACGCAATTGATGGTGGAAGTTTCACGAAGGGTCCTTGGGTGTTCCCCTGCCTGAGGTGGTGCCTGGTTTGCTGGGTCCCCAGGTCCCCTTTGTAACTTGCCCCCCCCTCCCGGTGCCCCCAACAATAACAATAACAAAGCGTCACAGGAACAGGTAGACGTCAGCAGGTAATGTTTACTCAGGTACTTCGTACAACCCTGCCAACACCTATTGTTGGTGACCCTGAATGGCGGCTCCTCAGGTCAGACAGAGGGTCGAAGGCGCGCGCCTGCTAGGGACTCACCACAGACTGTCCTGTGATGGCTCCACCAAACCACAGGCCTACGGGATCGGTACCTGTAACTCTTGTACGAAGCAGCGTCGCAAGTCGGTACCGCCTGTACGGGTATGTCTCGTGAGTTTGCGATGTCATGACCTGTTCCCGATGCAAGGACAAACCGCCGCTGCCGGGGTGGCTCATTCATCCTCGGGCATGCAATTGATGACCGACTCCGGAGGTTCAGGAACGGGAAACGGCCTTTGCTCCCTTCCAAGTTGCCGACGGGAGATTAATTTCCAGGACGTCAGAGTCACACATCGATAGTGGTAGTCATCACGCATTGGTAACCATTGGACCTACAGAGAATCGTAAAGAAAAGGACAACTCATCTCATACATTGAGACCCAGCAGGGAGACCCATCCGGAGAATTGGACACGGGAGTCGATGGGCCAATTCAGTCACGGAAATGCCGTCGGGCAAAGGTGAAGGCTTGACTGACCTTGAGCACTCTCCACTCTCGCTGCGCTCTTCCACCTATTTCCACCTGCACAACACTCCTTTAGGCTGAGGCCAGCTGCAGTCCTGGAAGCTTGCATGAACTGGACCGCACTGGATTGGACTGGGCTAGGCCAGCTCTTGCCAGCCTTCTTCTTTCTTTGGCAGTGTGGGGAGAGATTAGATCGTATTGGACACCTCATCAAGCTCTGAATGTCTGTTTGGTTCTGAGATTAGCCGATTCGTTAACCCTTTCCCGCTGCCCACACCGCCGTCGTTAACGGATCTGTTTGGATAGTAAATTCGGTCTTTTGCGGGTCAAGCCCGCTGACCGCCTTTAGATCTTGCACAAATCGGCTTCAGGCTTCAGGCTTCAGGCTCTGCATCAAGCTCGCCCTATTCGAATCCAGGAACCAAGGCCGTTCGATGCTACGTTAGAAACCAACCCGTCGATAAGCAAGGAGTATTACGAAAAAGATTTTTTCCCCCTTCAATTCTGCCGTTAATACTGTCCTTTGCGACGCTTGGAGCTGTTCACCTCGTCTTGACCGCCTTCTCAGTCCCCAGATCCGGCTACTCTTACCGAAGCCGATCTCACGATGGCGCCAATAAGTCTCGCCGAATGCGACGTTCTGCTATTCGACATCGGTAAGACAACTGCCGGGCCCAGTCAAACTCAGTGATTTTGGAACTTTTTACTTTGTTTTTGAATCTTCTTATTCGATCGTCGTAGAACGAACCCATTATAACATCTGCATGCAGAAGGTACAATCTGTCCCATATCCTTTGTCAAGGACGTTCTAGTGAGTCCCCGTTCTCACCTCCATCTCATCTCCCTCCGGCCGCCGGGACCCCGTCTCAACCTCCGGACCTTCTCTCACTGCCGGCCGAGCCCATCTATCTCTCGGATCCTTGCTTTCATGGTTTCCTCTTCTGGACACGCGTGCATAAAGCATCCATGATGAGCACACCCTCATTTCCAACCTCCTGTCTCACCGACTTTGGCTTTGCTCCGTCTTTGCGTTATGCCTGACATCTCTGCGTTCGCTAACCTGAAACACTTTCTTCTGGTAGTTTCCATACGCTCTTTCGTCTCTGCCCAAGGTGCTGGGTCAGGAATGGGACAGTCCCGACTTTGCTCCCTATCGCAACGCTTTTCCTGAGGAATATCGCTCGTCTCGTCCGGATTTCGAGGCCCATGTCCGGGATCTTGTCAAACGAGATGTCAAGATCGCATACTTGAAGTCGCTCCAAGGCCATCTCTGGTTGCAAGGCTACAAGTCTGGCGAGATCCGTGCCCCTCTCTTCCCCGATGTTGCTCCCTTTATCAAAGCTGCCCACGCCGCTGGGAAGAAGATCATGATCTACTCATCCGGGTCAGTGCCTGCGCAGAAGCTGCTGTTCGCTCACACCAACGCCCAACCCTCAGACTTGACAGCGTTTGTCTCTGACTGGTTTGACACTGTCAATGCGGGGCCCAAGACAGACGTAGCGAGTTACAACACGATCCTCTCCAACTATCCAGACATTGGTCCCACTCGGTGGCTGTTCCTCAGCGACAACCTTCAAGAGGTACGGGCTGCTATTCAAGCGGGTATGCGCAGTTTCCCAGTCACCCGTCCTGGGAATGCGCCCTTGCCGCCCGACCATGACTTGACCTCTCTGGCCATTTCCGAGTTTGGTCTCGACTCGGCGTAAGGAGGGGCCAGCTGGAATGGACTTGGCGGGGAAACAGCGTGGCACCCTCGTTGCGGAGCTGCAAGTGAGGCGACTCATTAGCAGCCTCGAAATCTGAGACTTATCCAACCAATCTCGACCAGTCTCCCTGAGGGCACCTGATATGGAATGCATGAAGCAATACACCCTGTACCAGTGGACCGATACGGGACATCGCGCGATCAGGGACCCTTCATGTTTGAAAAGGTCATGCAGTTCAAACAACTCCAAATATGATTCGGTGGCCGCGTCTCGTTTGCACACGTTTCCTGTTTGCCCCGACGGTTCCTGAACGCGATAACTCGTAGATACCTGGTTGGGCACCCTCGCATAAGCACCCTTTTTCATCGGTAACCGGGTAACCGTATTGTGAAGCGTATCCCCTTATTTGAGTTGATTTGTTGTCCCTTTCACTATAACGGCAAAGTTGTTTCGTGTCCTCCCTGGGTTGATCTCCTTCTTCGTAAACTCCGGTATCGTTGATGGCATCGCATCAACTCTACTCCACAACGAATAAGCCAACTTCTGAGTCACCTTTCTTCTCACCCGAGCGTAGCCAAGACACACCATTAGCTCCTCGAGTCTCGCTTCGGTGAAGTACCGTGAGTTGTCGACGCAGCTTCGGGGAAGAACTAGGAATAGAGACGGGAAGAGCTGCTCTGTGGCTGAACTTGATGTTTTTGAAGGATCCCTGAGGAATGAGAGCGTTCGGAGGAGCATCTGACCACGACCCACAGCATCAGGTACGAAGTTAAGCACTAAACTGAGTGATATAATGTCAAATAATTCGGACTCGTCCTGTGGTAGCGAACGATCCATGAAGTCTTGCTGTTGAATACCGGGCTCCTGGCTGTTAAGATCAATGTGCTTGACGTCGAAAATACCGCTCGTCGAACAGGCGTTTCGAGTGCTCAGAGCCCCGACCTCGAGCATTTTGAGTGGCTCTGGTCGCTTCTTTAGATTCAAAACTGGGAGCCATTCAAGGAGGACTTTAGACGTATCACCTCCACGATCGAGGCTCTGCCCTTGGAGGCTCGCCTTTTGATACTGATCAAGCCCACCAAGTTTGATAAGTTCCGCAGAGATAAGTGCTTCGGTGTGCTTGTCGCCTTTAGCTTCTGCTTGTCGTCGTTTCTTCTCCAGTTGATGATGTGTGTTGATCAAAGTTCTGCTGGCTTTCCGAGACATTGTCCGTGCCGATTTGGCCATAGGTGGGCGGCCGCTTGAAAGCCTCTTCGGCCTTGAAGCTTTCTTCGATACCATAATGCCTTGAGTAAATCAGTTGGGGATAAATTGCCCACTTGTTTTTTACTCTAGACCCAATCCACTACGGTCTTGATATCAGCTTCAAATAACACTTAACAAGATAGAGGTGGGTTTCACTACCAAGCCAACCGCAAGACTCAGTCTGAGGTGTTGTGAAAAGTCATCTCCTATTTCGATTCTGTTCTTCTCCTGGTGCCTGGTTTAAAGGGACACTCACGTTCTTGTAACTCATGTCCGTTGCATCCTCGAATGTCGAACATTTCTCTTGTGAGTAGGAGTGTTTTGCTTACCTAACACAGCCATATGTTCGAGTTTAGAACCTGATGCTTGCCGAGAAATGGTCACGTGATGATTGAAAAGGCCCCAGCACTGGCCAATAGTAGCGCTTCCTCACCTCAACCCTAATCGCAAGTCCACACAGCTAAATTCCTCTTTTTGCGGATCGCATTCAGAACTTTCGAATTGTCAACCACCCAACGCCGACGACAACCTCCAGCACACGACACTTTTGTGCCAACGACATTCGACAAAATGGCTGGCAAGGACGCGAAGGGCAAGAAAGGTACGGGATGATCAAGCGCCGAATCCGCTGCAGCAAACACGATCGACGACGAGATTTCGATGTCTTCGGCTCTCTCTCCGCATCATGCAGCAGCAGATTTTGCGAGTTCTGAAAAAGAGCGATTGCTGATGTGTATTCTTGTATAGCCGCCCCTAAGGGCACCAAGCAGGCCTCTGCTGCTGCAAAGGCTGCTCTCAAGGGCGTAAGTGCAAATTTGTTCCTGACGCTGTCGTCGTTCTTAAGGCTAACACAAAGTCAGACCAACTCGCACAAGAAGACCAAGGTCCGCAGCAGCACCTCCTTCCACCGCCCCAAGACTCTGGTGCTCTCCCGAGCTCCCAAGTACCCCCGAAAGTCGGTCCCTCACCAGCCCCGTCTGGATGAGCATAAGATCGTCGTCCACCCTCTCAACACTGAGAGCGCCATGAAGAAGATGGAGGAGAACAACACCCTCGTCTTCATCGTTGATGTCAAGGCCAACAAGGCTCAGATCAAGCTGGCCCTCAAGAAGCTCTATGACATCGACACAGTTAAGATCAACACTCTCATCCGGTAGGTTTAGACTGATGCCTCGAAGGAATTGATCGACTAATAACTGTGTAGACCTGACGGTTCCAAGAAGGCCTACGCCCGCCTGACCCCTGATGTCGATGCTCTCGACATCGCTGCCAACAAGCTCTCCCTGGTTTAAATGACCTAAAGAGTTTGGCGTGTCTTTGGGCTGGTTTGGTTTGGTCTATTGAATTGCAAGGCATGGGCATCGGAAAAGGCGCATTAAGAGCTTGTCATTTAGAGGGCAAATATCATGAATTCGAGACCGGCTAGCCCTTTGCACCCCCCTGATGATAAATACCAACGTAAAAGTCTTGAATTTCTATCCCAAGTTTCCGTGTCTATGCCACACATGAGAGAAGCGTCTTCTATTAGTCAGGCCTATTCGTAATGTACACTGCTCCCTGGTCTAAAGCCAATTGCGCGTAGAGCCCACCCATTGTATACACTATACAGTCGCACGAGATTCCCTTAGACCAGCCTAACTTATCCATGTAGACCCCTAGTAGTACAGATGTTGCTCATATCATGTATGCGATCTTTATGTCCTTAGTTTCTCATGTTGTTGAGATGCTTCATCGTCAGGAAGTTCATATCGAGGAACCGATCCACGCAGTTGGCCAGGCAGCTCTCCTCCAACTTGTCGAGCTTCGTGTTCTTGATGCTACCGGTGACACACTTGTTCCAGCAGATCTGGGTCAAGCTGTGGGTTTCTGTCCCCTTCGTCAGGACAATGCAGTCGTGGGTGTCATGGGCTACTTACGCGACTGGATCTGCGATCGCTGCTGTTCGTTGGCGAGGAATTGGCGCAGCTCGGCCTTGTCCTTGTCGTTGAGCCGTTCGAGGTCGGCGTTCTCGAGAGAGGTTTGGGCGTTCATGGTTGCGGTTATGGAAGAGCTGTGAAGATATTGTTCGGGAGTTTGATACAAGCTCTGTCAAGATTTTAGAGCGGATCCGGATTGGATGGCTCGCTGCTGGTAGAATACCAGCCAATTATGAAGCACCGTGCTTTTTAGAAGGCCCCACACCCCTTGAATTCTCAACGAACCTCAGGTTCACACGAGACTCTTATCCTATCCAGTAGGTACCCGTTATAGACTTGGCATAGCGGTTTGAAATGTACATGTTTTTCTTCTGAAACTTCGGGTTGATCTGTAAAGTCCCACAGGGGCCTATTGTGCCTTGGTGGATGGGGAAATGCCCTGATATATACTCCTGATCCCATTTCCCTGAGGGCATTTCTCAGTATCAATCTCCATCGCGGCGTGTTTCAGGGCTGTTCAGGGCGAAGACTGGTAGCCAATCCGAGTTGGCGCTGTCACAATTCTGTTGGCACTACGCTGGAGAGACGGCTTAGGTTTGTATGGACAAGGGATATGTAGCTCATTATAGTCGATCCAAACAACAATATGTACAGTCCTCAAGTTCTAAAGTAGAGATCTCCTTCCATCGATCACATCCGGTCTGCAACTCCGTCTATATGTATAAACAAACATATGTAGGGTCCCCTTGGAAAGAATAAAGAAATTACGATGTGAAACCAATTAAATCCATTTCTTCCACCTCGCACAACCCAAAATGAGGGCGCACATGACAGCCATGAAGCCCATGATGCCAAAGAAGGGGCCAAGGTTGTTGGAATCTGCCCATGGAACTGCAACGTTCATCCCGAATAATCCACTGACTAAGTTAAGAGGAACCAGGACCGAGGCGACAAGAGTGATCTTGCTCAGGACACGGTTTGTGTCAGTTCCCTGCGAGATGCTGTTGATCGACAAGGTTGCCAAGTAGTTGCTATGTGCTCGGGAAAGCATCTTCTCAAAGTGGCCGAGGTTGGTTGCCATCGTCACCACGTGGTCCTGAATGTCGCCCAGGTACATGCCAATGTCCATCCGTGGTGTGACCTTGTAGTTCTCGTTGCACCGCTTTGTGAATCCACGAAGGACATCTGCCTTACCACCAAGGAGTCGAAGCAATGCCATACAATTCTTCCGAACCTGCCCAATAGAGCGAAGGAACGAGTTGGAGTCATCCTCGCGCATGACGAACACTTCGTCTTCAATGGCATCAGCTTCCAGCTCGATTTGGCGAATAACAGGCCCAAAAGAATCGACTATGTCGTCACTGTCTCAATTAGCCCCTGACCCAAGTTGAGATCTGTCACTCAAAAATAACTTACATCAAAGCATAGCAAATCCAATCGCTGCTTAGTGCGACATAGTCCTTCAAGGCGGTAATTCGCTTGCGGACCTGGGACGCATGGGAATTCGGAGAGAAGCTGAAGCTCAGCGTACCCTCTCGGAACACGATGACGTATATGTTGAATGGCTCAAACTCCTTTCCATCCGGTTCCTCTACTACTTTGAAGGAGCGGAAACAAGCAAAGTAGTATGAAGGGAAGAGTTCAATCTTCTCTCGGGCTTCCTGAGTAATGATATCCTCAATGGTGAGAGGGTGTATGCCAAATGCCTTGCAGATACCCTGCACCTCTTCCTTGGTTGCTGTATTAACATTTAGCCACCAGACTCCGTCAGTGTCATCCTTTGGCAACTCAAACAGCCCACGAATATCCTCGCCTGGGAGAACAAGGTCGCCCATTTCAGCTGCATGGATCGTCGACTCCCATGCGGAGGAGAAGAAACTGAAGCGATTGCTATCAACCGGTGGCACTTGGGCCTTTTCCACCCCAGTGTCAACAGGGACTCCTTTCTCATGGGCCATGGAGTCATCAGATGGTACATCTAGAATGTCACCATCGACGGTTACCATTTGAGCTGGACGCAAGTCCGCGGAATGAGTGCGAAGGTCCTCAAAGCTGTGGGGAGCTGTATCTGGTCGGCTCTCAGTGCGAGCAGCTAGGTCGGAAATCAACATATCCAAATAATCAAAGTCGATTTGGAGCTGGTCCTTTCGCTGATTTTCTTGAAGGGGAAAGCACACATCCTCTTCGGCAGTCTTGTTGGTAGCGAAGCTGGCAGCGTCATTGTCGACAGTATAAGGCTTGCTTCGCAGGCTGCGCCTGCTAGAGATGGACATGGCACGACTGAGAGCATCATCATGGTCACCCTTGGAATCGGAAAAGGACATGCCACGTTCTCGGCGTCGAGCTTCAGCAAACGCTTTTACAGAGTTTGGCGGCGAGATAGATCTTCCGTCTGTCATGGTGTCCACAGTAGGTCGACGGCTTCGACGAGCCATGGGAGAGATTTCAGTGCTCTCTTCATCGATGATAGCTTCGTCGAAATCGCGGACAAGAATAGCTGGAGTACTCGGTTCGTTGTCGGTATGGCGGGATCCATATAAGCTATCGAAGGTCCCTCGGCGAGGTCGCTCTAGCCTCTGGGTCGATGCGATTTGGTGGCGGTGGTCATCGAGCTCCGGGACCGGCGTATCGTACCGCGGGGTGTTCTCCTCGTGGTCAGACATTGTCGATGTTTAATGTCTCAGTAATATAGGTTTATTCTAAAATATCGATCGGGTATAGAGAGGGAAGAAGAGGGGGTTCCAGGAGCGGAATGAGTTCACGGACTCAAGGTGAAAGTCCCATACTTTGTTGCTGAATCTGGCACTTGCACAAGTCGATTGTAGATAGCGCACCCGGCGCGGCAGGGGCGCGCCGAGTCTTGGTTTTGTTCAAAACTGTAGGCTATGCTCCGGCGTGTGGTGCCAGACGAACTCAAGTCGTTTGAAAGGGGAGGGTATGATATCAATGCTGCGTGTAACTAAGGATCGAAAGAAGAGTTATGGGGGCTTCTTGTTGACTCCGCTGTAGACCCAGAAGCCGGGATCAAATAGCGAAGGGTATGCGTTTGTAAAGGCGAATTGAGCCAACTTGGTGGTTTGGGGGGATATAGGCGAGTCGCCAGTTATTGTCGAGATCGAGCGTTGGGGTAGATAGTATGAAGAGGATTTGACAAATCGAAGATGATAGTAGTAAGGGCGCGTCGAGATAGTTGAAAGCTAATATCCTCGCGGAGGCAGAGCGGCATCAGTTTAAGAAGCCGGCCAATTCTGTGGCTTCGGAGTTGAAAGGGATTCTCAGGACGAGACCCAGATGGCGAAGCTCGTATGATGATCAGGTTAATGACCAAGTTTTTCGATGTCGGCACGGCGGGACCAGGACGGATAAGACGGTCGTTTGGGGAAGAGCAGCCGGTCCGTGTTCCAGGGGTGGAAAAGAAATTGGAAACGAGATAAAAAAAGACGCTGAGGCCGCAATGGACTCTTGGTGCTTGGAACAAGGAAGTGAAAGAGTCGAGTCAACGAAATAGAGGAGTTGAAAAATTGAACATGCCCTCCCTAGAAGTCACAAGCCGGATACCGGGTGCGACCCTCCGCCACCTTTCCTTGCAGGGTGACCGGGGATTGGCGGGCCACTAGCCACAAAGGGTATGAAAAATGACGAACTTCGAGTTTAGGGGCCAATGAAGGTCCACTGCAAGGAGCCCAACGAGACACATGTTCACTGAAGCTCGCTGTCGTCTTTTGCCCTGGACAGCCCCTGCACCCGCTAAAAAATACCGCCCAGTGCCGGGGAGGGCCACATCACGGGGCTTGGCGCCACAGGCGAATGCAGGCTAACTCAATCATAGACCAAATCGGGTCGTCTCCCCGTTGCAGCCACCGTGGTCGCTCACTTGATAGCTTCTGGTCCATACCTGAGCTGCAATTTGGGATCGCATCGACATCATACATACACGCTCTAGTCTTACCATCGACCGCTGTCCCCCGAGTTTCCGACCTTGCAACGACTTCCCAAGATGGCCGAAGAAATCCTCGATCAGGTGCGGGACATCGTCGACGGCCAGATTGTATGGACCAAGCTCTTCCCATCCCAAACGATCCAGAAGATCGACCTGCTAACGTCACCTAATTGTTTAGGATTTCGAGGGACAGAAGTTAGTTGAACAGCTTGCTACCGTCTTGCTTGTCGCTTCAGGGGTACGACCGATTCGAGATGCCATTCCGAGCCTCACGTTTTACTAACGCGACTTCAAGTTGCTCGCCTTCGTTGTCGGGTATGTCCTACAGGATATCAAGCTAGCAGTATACCTTGGTCTGGCGGGAACAGCATTGACGTTCTTCGTGGTTGTGCCTCCGTGGCCCTTTTTCAAGAGACAACCTGTCAAATGGTTGCCAGCAGGTACGGCATACGATTTGGAAACACGCAAAGCGAATCAATAAATAAGCATCTGGCCTTTCATTCTATGGGCTCGACTGATTGATACCACCCTATAATGAAATAAGCCAGACGGCCATTAGAAGACCACTCTTTTGATAGCGAGTTTGTCTTTCATCGATCTCCATATGTCCATCGCAGCTTTGATCTTAACGGCCGTATTTTTGAAACTCCCAATCCCGATTATCCAAGGGACAAACCGATCTAGCCTTGAGCCATCGCGAAATGCAGTGAAAGTGGAAAGCATGCTGCCCATCTGTTAGCTGCTGTGTCAAATATTATAGAGGAACGAGACCGTACGTTGCAAATGCCCCAAGCTACTGTGCACTCTTCGCTAGTGGCCGACGCTTGGTTCGCCTGGCACTCAATGCCTAGTAACGATTCATCAGTACGTCGCCCAGAAGTCGAGATGAAGGTGGTTGACTCACACAGATCCATGATGTGGTTCCGGCAAATAGCGCAGTTGTCAACTACGATGTCCCAGGCCCAAAGTGCCACTGCGTTCCACTGTCATGTGTTACCATTATTCCTGAGAAGATTGGTATGAGGCGATGTCGACTCATAGGCGCTTCGTGGGTAAGCGTACCTTCTTCACCTCGAACTTCTTCTTGCCCTCGATGCTCTTACCACTGGCGCCGTCGGCCTTCTTCGCAACAGTGCCGGGAGCATCACTCATCTCGACATCAGCCATGTTGATCGAGCCGTGTAGTAGTCTTCGGTGGTGGCGGTGGAGGACACTCGTTCGTGTAGGCGGTACGGACGCTCGGGATCGGTATGAGAGGTAATCTTTCGACGGTTAGTTCGGGTATTTCTGCTGTATAGGTCCCGAGACTATGTGTAATGTAAAGTATCGTGCTAGGGGATGCAAACTGCGGCGATTTACCTTAGGCAAGGCTGACTGACGTCTTGCGATGGTTGGTTACTTAGCAGGCAGTCTGCGACAAAATTGGAGACAGCAGGAAGGCTTGGCAAGATACCCTGATGGAGCCGCAAACAACGAGAGCGGACCAGAAACAGTTAGGAAAGTTTGCGTGCTTACGAAGGTCACAAAGAGGTATCTGCTTAAGTTATTCGTAGATGACTGGATTAAATAATGGCCCCGACTAGCTTAGGTTGAGGAGTCCTAAGCCGTCATGGATCAAAGCCTAGCTGCCATGCTAGGAGCTCGGGTGGGTTGTTGGCCGCGAGGCTCCAAATTTTGGTGCTGTACAGCACTATAACCACAGCGGGTGAGGGGCATAGAGTAAGGCAACAGGGGCCAGGTGGGAGTCAGGCAACCTGGCTCTGCGGGGTCGCGATGGAAAATGTCACTGGATAACAGATTATCAACAACACAGCGCCATCCCTTGATGCATTCATCCACATATTGGTCCTACATTTGAAGGTATTCCAATCAAGGCCAGATAGGAAGTATTATGAGCATTCCACTACCTGCTAGGGCCTGCTAGGCCAGAATTTTGGTCAGACCACTGAAAGCGGCGTGTGTTAGCAACTGATAACACAAGCATATGTATTTATCGGGGCCGCCACAGCCGCAACCGCTGAGGCCACCTGAGATGCATAGCCCACCCGCCCTACGACGTTTGCCCACCCAGCCAACGGCGTCATACCTGTGCCTCCTTCTTGTCTTCGTTCGTCTTCCTCTCTTCACATTTCTTCCCCTCCGCACTATACAATACCACTACACCATGATCCTTCCAAACGTCTTCTTCTTCTTCAGACTAGCCGATTTTCAATCTACCACTTCGTCGATCGCACCACTGCCTTCAGATATAGACCACTCACCAGATTCTTAACAAGAACGAGCCTTTCGCTGCCCTTTCGCATCCGCCCACCTCCCTTCAATATCCCTCGAGACGATCAACTCATACCCGACCAACCAACGAAGTAGTCCTATCCGAAACAATGAGTGAGACACCTTCGCAGCCAAAGACAACACCTGCACGTCGCCGGCAAGGCCGTAACGTCGGTCGCACGGGAGCGCAGAAGGCCTACGCGTCCGAGAACGACGCTGTCAACATCGATCAATCTTATTATGAAGGAATCCCACGAACTCCCAAGAAGTCGGACCTCAACTCGTCTGCTCCACTTGGAACTCAACAGAACTCGAAGTCAAGGGCACGGAATAAGCCTCGAGCTAAGAATCTACCAACGTCGCCTGAGCCCGTACATCCAGGCCGACACACACCACCCCAGACAGCTGCTTCAATGAAATCAACAACTAGCACAGCCTTCGCTGGCGCTACTTTCCATGCCTCTCCTGCGCCATCAGCCCTGCCTATCCCCAGCTTCTTTGCAAAACCGTCAGCAGCCTCGCCGAGCTCCAAGCCCATTCGAGAATATGTGCAGGAGCCTTCCCCGCCCACCGACACGGAAATTCCTACACCATCTCATCCTTCCTCGATGCCTCAAAATCGAGAGTCGCCCCTCGACTTCATGTTTCGTGCCCATCGACAAGAAGTAGAGCGCCAACGCCGAGAGAGCTCTGCTGGCCCCAAGCCATCCGCTCCCGCCACCAGCTCCCCGTCGTCCCGTTCCCCGGCCGAGCCGACAAGCCTTCCGAAGGCCTCTACGCTTCCTCAAACAGCTCGCTCCCAAACAAGGCTTCGACCCATCGGCATTGAATATGCTGAGCTCGATGGTACCCCCGGTCAGCCAATGGGGCCGGCCTTCTCAACTCCATATCAAGAGCGTATCAAAGCCGCCAGGTCAAGCTCTTCTCGCTCGGTCCCCATCCGAGATCACGAGCGGCACACCTCTGATTTAGCTCAAGAGGACCCTACCGAAGCCCTGAAGAAATTCTTATTTAGCGGATCTGTACCATCAGGGCCTACGCACACGTCTAACGGACACGCTACGGATCGAACATCTCACGTACAGGACAGCAACACTTCCTCGGCGCCTTCTGTGACCAACAACATATATGACGGTCGCACCAACAATCTCCAGGCCATGGAGGATGACCTTCGGCGCATCTTGAAGCTGGATCTAGCATCGGGCTCCAGGACCCCAGAGCGCCGCCTTTTTTCTTAGGTCCACAATCTCTCAACCAGACATTTGGTGCTGCTAAGGACTCTGCAATTTCGCAAACGTCTTATTTTAGTTTCTGTGAGACTCGGATAGTTTTTGAGGAACCAACCTTTGGCGGCGGTGTTGTCACAATTGGGACTACCTGGACTGGTGTTAGAGGTTATCACGCGGGGTATATTGGGAATATTGGATCCGGATTTGAACGGTCTCTTGATACTGGGAATGCTAGGATGCGATATCTTCTTTGCCGAAGAAGTCGAATTCTAGAAGGATTTGGGCATGGATTTACTGGATGTGCGGCTTGTATCAATGCGAACATCTGCTCTTTAACTGGTTTTGATGATACCCCAGGATTCTTTACTTTAATCGAATGCTGGCTTAGCGTTGAGCAGGAGTTGCTTCATCAATATGATGGGAATTATCACAACAGTATATAGCCATAGATGTTGATAGATGATACATGACGTATTGCAAGTGATGTCTGGAAGAGCATGTTGGTTCCTTTCACCCGATACAAGGTGAGACGACACTCCCGGACTTCTCGATTGTACATTAGCTTATCTCTCTGATGCTGCATCACCAACAGCTCTGCCATTTTCGGCGTGTAAGACCAGTGACTTTTTCCTTTCATCATTTATTTCTTAGATCGCAGCCTCCTTCTCTCCTCCCGCGAGTATATCATTCCATGGGACAGCAAAAGATATTTCGAAAAGAATTCCTCCGCAAACTCATCGATCTTGATATAGTCGGCCCCAAGATGGTAAGCTGCAGCAATCCCGCTTACGCAGGCGATTTCATGCATGTTCTATCCACCTAGAGTTAGTTGGATCTCAAGACAAATTATGGTTGTGGCAGACATACCACGAGGGTCCACGACCCAGCAAACCAGGTACTATTCTTTCCATGGAGGAACATCATGCCAGGGACGACACGCAAGTAGTGCTGCCATCTATGTCCTAATTGGTGCCACCAGTTTTTCTTGATGATCTTAGTTTCGTCGATCTCGTCGATGGTCCACAAGTGGCTCTGGTCGTTGTTAAGAAAGATTGTCTGATAGACTGGCTCAAATGCATCGTCATGGCTAAGATTGGCATTCTTCAGTTGGTGCTGGTAGTTGCTGCAGTTGAATGACATTTCAATCAAGCGCGGGTCCTGTTGGTAGGTATACGTGTAGTACATGGGCCGGAATCCCACCGAGTAGCCTTCTCCCTTGGAGAAGCTGATCTGCTTTCTTTGATCCTCACTCTTGGGTTCCGCACAGAGTTCGGACTTGAACTGAGTCTCGTAATGGTTCTCGAAATACTTAGAGTCAGAGTGAGTAACAGATATATCATCGTAGAAAGCGGCGCCCCCAAGCACGAACTTCTCTCTCCAAGTTGCAGTTTTGCCCAGAAGCCGTAGAGCAGTGCCCGCTAAAACACATAATACCATTTCGTCATACTCTTCCTCTGTAGATTCATTGGTATTATTGTTCTTGATTTGCAGTTTGACACTTTCCTTAGACCTGCTCAAGACACCAGAAACTTCCGTGTTTATTCTGATATCAACACCCTTGCTCTGCAGATCCTCCTTCCATTTCTTGTAAAATTCGTGAAGATGGTCAAAGGTCACCATTGTCGGTAGATTGGGTAGCAGCGTCTCCGCGTCGTAGTTCCAGAGCTTCATATTTGGGTCGTTGAAGAGACGCTCGACGATAGCCGAAGGAACATTAGCCGTCTGATTTCCTGTACCTAGGAAAAGAGCTATCAGGGGAAACACCATCTTGTCTCCAAAGTCCTTGCTAAAGAAAAAGATGCGAAGCATGATACTGATGGGGATCAACCCCGTGAATGGCATGGTCCATCTGATGAATTTAAGGAATTTGCCAAATCTCTTGATGTCCTTAGAATGTTGCTCGACCAGCCTGCTGGGAAAGCAGTTCGTCCAGAAGCCACTCTCCCCTTTCCCAAACGCAACTTGAAGCTCCACCTCCTCTGGTGGATGGCCATACTGGTGAAAGAAATTGAAGGTGTGTTTGAAAATCTGGCGATACCATTAAACATGATCTATCCACGTGTAGAACACAACGATACGAACCTTAGTTCCGCCCTGAACACCGTTGTTCATCCACGCGGCGCCATACTTCTTCTCGTCAAGCGGGATGGACATGGCTTGACCTCCGACAACGTCGCAACTCTCTAATACCGTTACTTTGAACTTATCGGGATGGTTTGCTAGCGTCGCCGCACAGGACTTAGAAGGGTTAGCTGCGAAAGGGAAGATTTCGGGTTTGAACTTTGAAGCTTATTACTGCATACCATGCCCGCGGCTCCGCCACCGACGATCACGATATGCTTTTTTATTTGACTTGAAGAAGTCATTTCAACAGCATTGGCTACAATATTGTTTTGAGAAAGTGAGAATGGAAGGGTTTTAGGATTTCAAGGAGTAGGGCTGGGGTCTATATTGCAGTTCCAAGCTTCGTGGACGTCATTGACTCCAGTCCGGGCCCAGACGAGACATTGCTAGGCAATACTAATATGGAAGAATATGACGATCTCATCAATTATTTTTTGCGGACTGTCCCCAACATAGACGTAAAAGCAATACTTGATTCTTTAGTAACTCAATCATCTCGTTGATAGGGTTGAGGTCGGAAATCGCATCCTGGTTGTCACCACTTACAGCTCTTTACGCGATACCACGTGATGTCGCGTTGTTACAAGGATGCCTGCAGGGGGTGTTGGCAGGATGTTACCCAATATACAATCGCCCTTTGATTGGAGATGTCGCGTCAAACTGAGACTACTCCTACAACCTCATGTCACCCATTTGCTCCTAACATCCCCGAACGCAAGCAGAAATGGCGGCACCTCAGCCCGACTTCCCCGAAATAGGAAGCGATATGGACGAGGATGAAGCACTGCGTTATGCAATCGCATTATCGCTTCAAGATCAGGACAAACCAGTTACGCAAGATCCGAAGCCATCATCCTCACCCCTCCAAAAATCTCAAGCCAGCGGCGCTGCTTTTGGTTCACTATCGCTCGATCGCAAAAGGATGGAAGAGGAGCGACTGCAACGATTATCAAAGCGTCGCCGAGAGGTGTCAGATGACGATATCATCGAGGTACCGCCGCCCAAGCGGAAGCCTCCTCCTGAAGCAGCAAGTCCGACGAGACTGCCATTTCCAAAGGGGACGGTCAAGAGAACCTGGGCCCGCGGTTATCCACGGATGGGTGATGATATTAAGATCGAAGAAGTCTTCCAAAAAGACAAACTGGAGCTTGCCGTGCTCAGCTCGTTCCAGTGGGACGATGACTGGATGGTCTCAAAGCTGGACATGTCAAAAACGAAGTTGTTATTGGCCGCTTTTGCAGCAGACGAGGCCCAGGTAGTTCGCCTCCATTCTCGGCCTCGACGGCCCAAAGACACGCGCAATGCTCATCGTTCACCAGAAAACAGAAATGCGCTCCAATGTGCCACCTGGTATCAGGTTCTGCTTCCCCCCAATGAACGGACCAGGTTCGATGCATTCAAAGTTGCAGCTACTCAAATACTCGGAATACATCCGCATAGTAATACCGACAGGCAACTTGGTCCCCTATGATTGGGGTGAAACAGGAGTTATGGAGAACGTTAGTTGCCGAAAGAGGTAGTACTACGACCATGGCTTCGCTAATCGAATCTTAGATGGTCTTCCTGATCGATCTGCCCCGGTTGTCCACGGCCGGCGGGCACCGACCAACCATGTTTAGTACAGAGCTCGGGAGATATCTTCGAGCAATGGGGATTGACGAGCCCATGGTCAGCAGCCTCGCCAACTATGACTTCTCTCAGACGCAGGACCTCGGTTTTGTGTACACCATGTGAGCCCGAACCTTCTCCTCGCCCCAATAAGTGCTGATGTGTTGAAGCCCCGGTGGCCATACAGATGACTCGTTCAAGCGAATAGGTGAGCTGAAATACGGCCTGCCGGGCCGTCTCTGCTACCTAGGAATCCAGTTGCTTACAAGGTTCCTCAAGGTTATTGTGGGCTAGGCACCAGTGTGGCTTCGCTTGGCTTGGCCACCAGCGACCCGATCGAAGTGGACTTGGTGGCAAGTTCTACGTGCCAAATGCGGTTTGCCCAACTTCGACTAACATGGGCACCAGTGCGCCTCTCTCGGATCCATCAACTACGAGTTGGTCAGCGCCATCTACAACGCGTGTCAAGGTAAGCCACCACCGAGTGACTGAGCGAAGTCTTCTCATGAAAGCATATGCAGGTGACGACGGCACGCGAGAGTATAATGCAAGAGTCCCTCGGTCCAAGAAAACAGATCGATCAGCTGCCTACCAGACCTTGGAGGACCATTTCCGAATCTACTTTCCAACAGAGACCACAGTTGCGAAGAGCCGTGGCGGCAAATCGGTACGTCGAAGGACCATCATGCCACCAAAGCGATGGCGGACGCGCTAACACCAAACGCGCGGATACAGGCTGCGGGCACCATATGTGTTCAAGCTAGATGGTGGCGTTCGCCCACCTTTCCAACTCGACTGGTCCGCGACTGTGTGAACAACCGTGACGGCCTGCTGATGCACAGCAAGGTGATATTTGTCCGCAAGAGCCGAGCTGGGCAACCGGATGCGGGGCAGTCGCAAGGTTGGGCATACGTCGGCAGCGCAAATCTCTCTGAAAGCGCTTGGTGAGTCGCCAGCATTTACCAAGTTGATGCGACCAGTGATGCTGACGCTTGCGGTTTTATTAGGGGCCGCTTGGTCAAAGATCGAGCAACGGGTAGGCCGAAGATGAGTTGTCGCAATTGGGAATGCGGCGTAATCGTGCAAGTGCCTAAGGACGAGGATGCAATGGAGAAGACGGCCAACGACAATACAATGGATATGTTTGAGGGTACGGTTCCTGTCCCGATGCAAATCCCGGGGCTGCCGTACGGACCGACAGAGGAGCCCTGGTTCTTCGTCCGGCCCTGACGGGGCGGCGCTATCTCGATGCGGCGATGCCAAGATGAAGAAGACCCGGAACCTAATCTACCTATCACGCGCGTGGGGAACAAATGAGGTCGGAGCCAAGTCTTCTGACGGCCCAGGCCAAAGGAGAGATCGTCGCCAATGAGGAATTAGGGGACGGCCTGAACAAGACAAAAAGGTACGATATCCACAGTGGGGAACAGGCTCAAAGAATATCGATGCTGGGCAAATAGCAGCCAGGTAACACAACCGTAACATGTGAAACGTATCAAGATCAGGCCAATGCAGCAGATTGGAAGCAACCTACACCGGAATACAAACATGGCACCTTATGTAATTAGCGAGCAACTTCGCACCAGTCGAAGCACAGTAACAGTCACAATATGATTCTCCGTGGCCTAGTCGAAGCCATGACGTGTTTCTGCTGGGGACAATACTACCGCAGAAGTTCCAGACGACATGGTTGCAGGGATGGCCGGACATGGTGAGATCATCACATGCTAGCGGGGCATGGCGGGACCCAGGCGACATCAGGTCCCCAAGGTTAATGCCGGCCTTGCATGTGGATGTGCCTTGTCGCCAAGTCAAGAAGCATGAGAGGGCGCAGGAGGCCTTGTCACCTTTGACGGCGAGTCTGGTCTGGAGTGGCCGAAGGGGGGGCAGGGCTTTGGCGTGCCGCACTGGAATGTGGCGCCGTCGACTGGTCGACTGGACTCACCGGGAGTAGAGGGTACCGTGCCTCAAGTCAGGGACCCTCGAGAAGAGGCGTCGTTCGCGTCTCGGCTTGCCATCCGAGTTGGAAAGTCGCCGCAAGCAGACAGCTCGAAGCGGAGGTTGGGGAACTGGAGGCTGGCGCTGCGGCGTTGCAAGCTGGAGTTGACAAGAGAACTCGACGCTCTGGTTGCGGCGCTAGCGGACACTGTGGCCCGGCCTAATCTCCTGGTTCCCCGATGGTCGGGCGCCATGGAGGCGATGAGTCGGCGCCGACGCGAGCATGACAGACCCAAGGGTGAGGGAGCGCCATGAGGGCATGTTGAGGGTGCAGTGGAGCCGAGGGGCCTGGTGGGCCTATGCCGAGCAAGCCAAGCTGGTCCAGTGCCAGTGCCGTCCGACGATGACACTCTGGTGTGTGGGGGCTTTGAGAGAGCTGGTGGAGGAGGCGGTGGTGGTTGAGGGGATTTGGCGATGGGGGCTTGGAGGAGCAGCAGGTACATGCCCTAGGGTACAGTATCTAGTCAGGGTAGACAAGAGGGATGAAGGCACAGAGAACGAGAAGGAGGCGCCGATGGTGGACCGGGGTACGATATTTTGGGCCAAGATGACCATCAAATTTAGCATCGACATCAACGACGTCGTTGTCGTTGTCGTCGGCGTCGTCGTAGTCCTCGTTGTCGGCCCGGCCTCAGGCCTCGAATTGGTCAGTGCTGGTTGACCTAAATCTGTTTACGAAATACCTGCCTATAGCGAAGTACTCCGTATTTACTACCGCGTACGTGCGTATGAGGACGGCAGAAGAGATACGGCACCTACCGACACCACAGACAGCCAGTACGAGCTGCAAAAGACTCCACCGTGGTATCGACTGAGGAGCCTGTGAAAGTCTAGGCGGCGTAAGTGTCTTATGATATGTCCCTAGAGATGGGTTGGGACTGGTCTACAGTACAGTGTCCGGTCAGATCATTGCATCCAGGTTGATACCGTGCCGTTTATGGTCGAGCGTCCAGGAATCTACTTGGATGGCCCGGAACCAATGTCGGTTCGTCCTTTACCTTTACCAGAGTCGGAACCGCACTGGGACTCATTGCCGTGGGTAGTGTCGAGGACTCTTGGCGGGTTGTTACTGAGACTTACATACCCTATGGCTGATTGCCTCCGTCCGCTTTCGCTATTAGCCGTGGTCTGTTTGCCTGTCGTACTAGATAACTAACTTACTACTCCGTAATAGCTCGGGTCCCTTTGGACAGGAGCGGGTGCACGGGGATGCACTGGGTCGCTCGGAGGGGAGTCGGGGAGGTCCACCTCAGCCGCCGGTGGTGGGCGATGGTAGGCATGGATGATGGATCATGGGCGGGAGCCAATGAAGGTCGTGGTGGTTATGTCGCGCGTCTGGTCAAGTCTGGTTTCTACTAAGGTCTACGGTTCCGCTGGTCTAGGGTTAGGTAGTACTTGTACCGGCTACTCTGGGTGGCTACCTTGCTCTGGTGAAGACTCTTTTGCGGTTCCTGGATTGTTTCCCCAAGTCGTATCCGTAACTTACCTAGAGCCCTTACCCAGAGCCCTCCTCCCTTAGAGCCACGCTGTGTCGCTGATTCAAAGCGACGGCGGAAAAAATAAGGGCCCCATGTTGGTCTGCCGAAGACGTCGACCACGCTTCCTACTTCGCCTTGACGAACCACCCGTCTACCGTCCAGCGTCATCTCGGACCTTGGACCTCTGGGGCATTGACGAATCGGCGATTGACCTGAGCCCATTGATGAGTGTTGAGATCCCCCTTCTGGGCCTTGAGAGTGTGAGAGCGAGCGAACGAGAGCATTGGTGGAAGTGCAAAAGAGCCCATACAGAGGAAGCCTCTCCCCCTCCATCTTGATCTCTTATTTCGTTCATCGCTAGAGACGCCCTCATCAGTTGTCTGTCCGTCCCGACTCATCTCATTTCACTCGGCCCAGTCACTTTTTCTCCTGGCTCTCTGCATCATTCTAATTCTCTTCTCCCGCACGCATCCGTATCCGTCCGTCTGGTACTGTCTTACTACTTGTCTCACCTGCATTGTCTCGCGTCGTCGCACCACGCTTGTCGTTTCCGTCGACGACGACGACGACGACGTGACAGCATCCAAGTACCTTCTTGGCCCTTTGTTGGACGGCCGGTTCTGCGCCAGGAAGGGGCTCTCTTCTTCTTCCGGAGCGCGTCCCGCCAGGTGCTGGGCCGCTCCCACCGTGTGTCACCCCAAAGCAAGCCATATTCCCCGTGGCATCGCATCGCATTGCGTGCCTATCCCGCCCGTGGTCCCGGGTCCGGCGAGACCAACCGGGCAGCATAAGACATCACCAGGAACAGCCCCAACCAGCTCCAACATTATTAACCACGACAGCCAACCCCAGCAACAGCAGCCACAGTTGGAAATCGGGCACCAACAGCACAGCAGCACGCCAATACTCCCTTTACGGAGGTTCCCCTCCCCCCAGCAGTAGCAACTTCTGAAACAAAAAAAGTTGAGAACAGGAGGAAAGACCCCGGTGGCACTTACACTATTCCACGTGGAGTCAGAGATATCGACGCCGCACGCAGGAAAGACTCAAGATCCAAGAGAAAGGCCGGACGCCGCACGCAGTACGAAAGGTTGCGCCTCTCCCGGCCTATCTCGTGGCAGGAAGAAAGCCTCAACTCGCTTCGCAAGACTCAATACTGGACGCCTCTCGCCCTTTTGATCATCGAGTTGCATCCCCAACATCACCAGCTGGAGAATTCCGTCAACACCAATTTACCTTCAGGAAAACTGTCCAAAGCAACTGTTTGCTGCAAGTGGTCTCTGTTGACACGCCTTCCACCATTTTTAAACCCTCTCGCCCATATATTCTCGAAACTCCCCATTCTTGCTCGGATCTCTTTCAACCTTCAACCTTCACCCATAATTCAACCTACACACACAACCCCAATCTTCACACACAATCCAAGCTTCACCCATAAAATAAATTCACACAACTCATCGCCTACATGGCTGCAGACACTATGTCTGTGGCAAACCAATCCAACCCCTTAAACCCTACCTTCGAGGGCTACATCTGTTTCACTATCGATGCACTTGTCCTCATCGAAGCATGTTTGACTGGGCGTCTGAACCACGTCCCGCGGAGACCACACGACCGCGAGCGCCCAGACCTTATCAAAAGTGGTATGGTCTTCATCTACGAAGAGCATGCCTCTGGTATCAAACGCTGGACTGATGGTGTCTCTTGGAGCCCTAGCCGTATACTGGGTAACTTCCTCATATACCGCGAACTTGACAAGCCTTTCCCACCAGGCGAGAAGAAGAGGGCTCTCAAGAAAAACCGCAAGGTACCACCATCAGGTATCGCCAAGAGCGAGTCTGGCTCAAGGCAGGGAGGCAATGTCCCCACCGCCATGGACCCTAACGTACAGGGCCCGAAGGAAGAGGACAGGGCCTTAGTTGGGTCTCTTGTCGATTCATACCCCTTCAAAGAGGGTGGCCTTGTCAAGAAAACCATTTCTGTCTCCTACAATGGCATTCCCCACCACGTCGTCAGCTATTACAACTGCGAAGATGTCGCACAAGGCAGGCTGATCAGCCCAAGCCGCGACGTAAGGCTCCAGGGAGTAATTCCTCGCACTGAGTTGCTTATGCAACAGAACTTCAGAGCTCCTATTGATGAGGCCGATCAAGGTGCTGATGGGCTCTCCCTTCACCCGATGTACTCTAATCCCTACCAAGGCCGCAGCATCCTGCAGCAGGCATTCTTGCAAAACGGATATCCTCCTCCTAGTGCTTCGCTGCCAGTCCAAGGTCAAACGCCTGCGTATTCTTACGCTAATGGGCCTGCGATCGGTCAACAGCCACCGCAGTTCCAGATGCCATACCCACCGCATGGTCTTCAGCACCAACACCAGCATCAGCATCAACATCATCATCAACACCAGCTTATTAGCACGGCCGCTCCCAGTGCCTCACTCACTTCCTACGCAGCTCAGGGAGGCTTTTCATCACCAGCAAATTACGCGACGACGACCCAAGGAGACTTTATATCAGCTCCAGGTACCTATGCGTCCTCCCAGGCAGCCTACGCATCGCCTCAGAATGGCTACACACCGGCGCAGGCAGACTACACGTCGTCCCAAGACAACTACGCATTGGACCCTAGCAGGCAAGGATTTGGCTCGAGCACAGCCTTGGCTCAAACCTACCCAAGAACATGCCCCCCACAGAGCTCTCCTCGTCGACACTCGGTATATGAACCACCAAACAATGTCTCGGCTCATGCGAGAACCTTAAATTACGCTGATCCGCAAAGGCTCGGAGGCGGCTTCGTCGATGATTCATTCGTACCATCCAGATCAGCGCCGCTCCCAGGCCAGGATGATCGATTCTCGCCTCCTCTGAAGCCCGATCCCGATGCCTCACAATACAACCTCGTGGAAGACGGAGTACCCTGGAACTTCCACTCAATAGATGGATCCCAGGATCAGTCACAGCAATACTTCGAAGGGGATAACGCAACCCCACAGTGGCCTCATACAAATGGCAGCACCACTGCCAACACTGAAAGCGGTGCGAATAGCCATCCGACTACTAATGGTTCCAACAGTCATTAAACCTTGTATTCTTCTTTGGCATGCCTTGGCTGTTTTTGCTCAGCCCTGGTTACTAAACCCTGGCATCGAATTTTGTTTTTCGAAGGTCCATATTCACTTTCATCCAATGCTACAGGCGAAAAATCAGGCGGTTTTCTGGTCTGTTCCGGAGTTTTTCTGGTCAATTCCGGAGTTTTACTAGTCTATGGTTTCGTCGGCCTGGTCTGGCTTTGGTTGGTTTGGTTTGGTCGGATCTTGTCTGTTCATTGGAAGCTGCATTACATTTCTTTTCTGGATGCTTGAAGGGCTTTTCGGAAGAGCTACTTAGGTCAACCGTCGATACCCCCAAGGCTCCTGGCGCGTTCGAATCATTGGTCAAGGGTCTTCTATTTTCTTGTTTTTTTTGGGGGGTTACTACCTCGCCTGGGAGGAAGTTTCGGGTGGGAGAAAAAGGTGTCAGGAATTCATTGGGACAAACTACATAGATCTAGGCCAGAAACAGTGGACCCGGGTTCTCTCGCGAGAAGCCCGCTCCTATCGCTTTGTAAATTGAATTATTTTGTATATATCCCCTTCCATTCCACCTAATGGCTTTTGTTAGTGATTGAGAATGATATCAGGGCACCCGCCAATGAGCTCATCGAAGTCGGCGCCGACTCCCCATCAGCGGAGCCGGTGGTATTGTCATAGCCGCATTTGCCAGTACCGGGTTAGTCGTTGAACGCACTAATGCCTCTATCGAGGTGGAACTCTCACTTGTCACCCCCACTTCCAGTTCCGAGCATCGAGCTCACAGCGTCCGCAAAGCCCGTGAAAGTCGACGCTGGCCGAGGGCATGATCGTAAGCTCCAAGCCAGCGACATGCTGCTCTCTGTCAGGTTGGCCGGCCGCTTTCCACGGTCTGCGCTAGGTCTAGGTCGAGCCGCAATTGTAACTTCGGCACCTAGCCAACGATGCTTCTTTTCGAGAGCTCAAATGTTACTGGAGCAAAAGTCACCGGGACAACAACCAGCTAGGTGAGTCTAAGCACCTCTTCTGTGCTCTGGTCCCCCAATTGACCGTCTCTGCAGCTCAAAAAGCCGTCTTCCTCCGACCTCCGCTTCCCGCCCTCCTTCATCTTCTGAAACTTCGGTGGACTCACCTACCTCGAAATCGCCGGTTCTTCACGAGGACATCTACACGCTCCCCAATATCTTAACTTTTACTCGATTGGTTGCTGCACCTGTAGTTGGGTATCTTGTACTTCACGATCACCATGCCTGGGCCGTGGGTTTATTCGCCTATGCGGGTGTGACGGATCTCGTGGATGGGTGGATTGCGAGACGATGGAATCAGAAGACGGTTGTCGGGACGGTTATTGATCCCATGGCGGACAAGATCTTGATGACGATCTTGACAGTGTGTCTGGCTGTTAAGGGCGCGCTTCCTGGTATGCCAAGCCCGTAACTCTCTTCTCAGGTTGGGAGGCTGACCGATTTTCGTTTCTTTAGTTTGGGTCGCTGGCATTATCCTCGGCCGTGATGTTGGACTGGGCATCGCCGCCATATATTACCGCTGGATCTCGTTACCGGCGCCCAAGACTTTTGCCCGCTACTGGGACTTCTCACTGCCCTCCGCCGAGGTCCATCCTACCACCATCAGTAAATACAACACCTTCCTCCAGCTCGCTCTCATTGGCATGACCACCGCGGCACCTCTCATCGCCGTGGATATGACTCCCACTCTTACCATTATGCAGTAAGTACTACGTTTTGTGCCGCTATTTCGAAGTAATACGGAGACTAACCTAGTATCATCAGGTATGTCGTGGCCGCCACGACTGTTTGGAGTGGCGCAAGTTATGTGTACACTAAAGATGCTGTAAAAATATTGAACAAGAATCGGCCAAAGAAGCCATAGATGATAAATGTATATTATTTGGGATTCATCGGCATGACTTCATCAATAGTATCCGTCCTCCCTCTGCTAGTTATACCGGACGATATAACGGAAGAAGACAATGTAGAGCGCACTAATAGTGGACGAGCCAATATTTCAAGCAAGACCACCATTCGGGATTATTATACTACATGGCTAGGTCTAAGTCTTTTCCGATATAGGGACCTAATAAGACTATATGTACATGGCAAGGCGCAAATACTAATGCGTCCCAATATTGTAACATCAGAAGTCGACACTATCATACTCATACACATCTTGGGGTAAAACTTCACAGCCCTTCCGCAAGCGGTACGTCTACCAGGTCCTTCAATTCCGATCGAGCTGGTCGACGGCGAACATAAGCCAATAGTCGCAGACTGCCCGCCGGTGTGACACCCTCAACTCGACGGGCGTGCGCGAGAGTCTCTGGTTTAGCGGCCTTGAGGGCTTCCTTTTCTGAAAGCGCCAGTCCAGGAATCTCGTCATAATTGAGGCTGGAGGGTAGTCGTACTTTTTCATCATTGGCCAAAAGCCCTCGCTCAGCTGCCTGCATCTTGATATACGGAGCATAGAATGCTTCGATGGCAACTCGACTTCGAACTCGCGCTGAGAATTGCATGATTTCGGGGATCACGGACTGAAGTTGGTCTAGCTCGATGCGCGTATTCGTGCTGGAGAGTCGAAGCATGTCCATGCCATCGCGTCTGCGAGAACTGTTCTTCAGGTGGAAGCCCTTTTCTATCCACTGTTGCGGGGTTAGGGAGACCGCTTGGAGAGCCTTGGTAAGGTCGTCAATCTGTTGCCTCTCATCCGTAAAAGCCCTCCACCTCTTGTCGGATACAACACCCCAGTCCCTAGCCTTTCTGGTCAATCTGAAGTCCGCGTTATCAGCCCTGGCTGCCATCCGAAACTCGCTCCGAGATGTGAACATGCGGTAAGGCTCCGTTACACCTTTGGTGATCAGATCATCGATCATGATGCCAATATAGCCGTCTGCTCTTGAGAGAGAAACACCTGGTAGCCCTTGTGCGGCTCGGCCGGCGTTCATTCCCGCGATGACGCCTTGGCCTGCAGCCTCCTCATAACCCGTGGTTCCGTTAATCTGACCTGCTAAGTAGAGGCCACTGATGGCCTTAGTCTCCAACGTCGACTTGAGACCACGAGGGTCGATGTAATCATACTCTACCCCGTAGCCAGGCTGTAGCATTTTGACATTCTCTAGCCCCGAGATGGTTCGCAAAGCTTGTTCCTGAGCTTCAGCGGGGATCGTCATTGACAGCCCGTTCGGATAGATGACGGTGCTATCGAATCCCTCTGGCTCAAGCCAGACGATATGTCGATCTTTTTGCCCAAATCGAATGATTTTAGACTCTAAAGAAGGGCAGTACCGGGGCCCCTTGACAGTCTCACGTATGTGAATTGTCTTATCCAGGTTTTCTCGAACAACCTGATGCGTCGCATCGTTGGTATATGTGACGCTACAAGTGAGTTGGTTCTGTACCGATACAGTATCGTTGAGGTAGCTAAAGGGCGATGGGGGATCATCTCCCGTCTGCCGATCCAGAACGCTAAAGTCGATGCTGGCTTTGTCTATTCGAGGTGGCGTGCCAGTCTTCAACCTTCCAAGTTGGAAGCCAGCTTCCTTCAACGACTTGCTCAGCCCCAGCGTTGCTGCCTCCCCCAGCCGACCTGCCGGGTAGGCCTGTAATCCGATATGAATCTCCCCCCCAAGGAATGTGCCGGTCGTGATGATAACCTTGTGAGTGGAAATTACTTGTCCTGTTTCCAACCGAACGCCTGCAATGCGTTTTGCGGTGCCATTGATCGAAGCTGGATCTGGATCGAACGACAGCACAATATCAGACACACTTTCGGGGATTATAGATAGATTTGGATATGACAAGAGCTCATCCCTCATATGCTGCTTGTATAGGCTTCGGTCGATCTGTGCTCGCGGTCCCTAGTGATATCGACTGTGTAAGTGCGTTGGACAATGAAATGGGGATATCGAGGTTGCATACCCAGACGGCTGGCCCTTTCCTGCGGTTCAGCACATGGAACTGCACTCCAGCTTTGTCAATTATCCTTCCAGTAAGACCGTCGAGGGCATCAATCTCCCTGATGATAGTGCCTTTCCCAATGCCTCCAAAACTCGGGTTGCAGGAGCATGTTCCTAGGTTGTCAAGCTCGGGGGTGATCAAGGCGGTTCGCGCACCAGATCTCGCTGCTGCAGCACACGCCTCAGCACCAGCGTGTCCGCCTCCAATCACAACGACATCGAACGGGCTGTTTGGCCGATTAGAAGAAACGTCTCCAGTAGGGGCTGTGCAGGTTACGAGGAAGTTCTTACTTTGAGTCAGTGGCGACAGTGGCGAGAAGTCGCCGTCCGACGACGAGGCATTGGTGCCTCCATCGAACTGGCTTCGGCCTTAAGAAGGAACGCATGGCATGTTGTCGCGAACGACAAAAATTCTAGTCTGCGACTTCCGATGTCGACATCGCAACCCTTGTAACTGATTAGGTATAATTGAATCCATTCGCCACTATTGCGATATGAGAGTAGGGGGGTTTGCATCAATCGCGGCCTGTATAATAGATTCCCCTACCCTAAACTACTCGCTACCCCAAACAAAATTCATGTCAACCGTAGAAGGGATCTATCTGGCTATCTACTTTGTGAAGTGCCGTTCCCCTATAGTATATCTGTTCATCTTCTTCCCCGCGCCTCGGGCCACGACGTAACTGCGTCGTTAACTTCCTCCAGGAATGTTGATGCATTGTGGATTGTGGTGCCGCCGAGTACAACTCGTACCCCTAAAGTTGTTGCATTGAGCGTAGCAATCATCTTGGCCTCCTCGTAAGTAGCGCCACCAACAATAAAAACGATGATGTCTTGCGGCTTGTCCTTCGTTGATCCGCCGCCCTCCACGAATGGATACTGCTGCTCTCTCAACCGGCCCTTGATAAGATTTTGTAAGGTGCTTTCGAGAAGCGTGCTGTGCTGCGTATACACATTCTCGACCCCCTTCAAGCCTTTGAATCGATTTGAAGCACCAGAGAAGATTCCCGCTGACTCGAATATCTCAGAAATCCCTCCCTGGGCTTGTGAGGAGTGAAGAGATGAGTGATATGCCAATACCTTATTGACAAGATCGGCCTGGCGGGGAGGAACATTCCCTGCCGCCACAAGAAGATCGGCGAGCATAGGAAGAGAATTAGATGGGTGCTTGTGATATCGGAGGGCATATAGGGCCACCAGTCCCACCTTGCTCTCTGCAGTAACGCTGGGGGACTGAATGAGTCGTTGGATATTCTATATTACAGTTAATGCCAGTCACACGGAAATGCCGAGGGGCGGACCACCTTTATATCTGTACTATGATTATCATTGCAAGCAAGACTTTGTTCAAGCTCACTAACTTCGAGAAGACCTTCTGCTGCAACCCTTCGACTGAGTTCCGAGACCAACGTGACGTGCTTGCTGACATTGCCGGAGAGCTTCCGGAATTCAGGATATTCCTCGATAAACCGCTTCATGTCGGAGATGGACTCAATATTGGCGTTGTTCTGGGTCTTCGACTGATATTGTCCCACGTAGTCCTTGATGTTACCGCCCAGGTCTCCAAAATTCAGGTACATATTCTTCTTGAAAAATGGATCCTGATCCTGGGAGAGAACGATTTCCTTCAACTCTGGCGACACGTCAGGAACCTCACTCAGATCAACGCGACCATTTTGAATCCCCAGTAGGTGGTGTACCATGGCTTGGTAAGTCCACTGGGTTAGAAGTGGCGTTACTGGATCCTCGCGACGATCCAAGACGAGGAGAATGGGAGGGGTGTCGACTTTGCGGAAGTCAAACAATTGGTCCTCCTGGGTCATGAGGTACCGAACTTCTGTCGCCAGCTTTTTGGCCAGGGGGCTGGTCTTCTCGTATCGAATAAGGGGTTTCTTTTTGAGCGAAAGGAGTACAGCAATTAGGCCTTCGGCGCAGCGTTGTAGCGAGTCTGGATTCCACGTATCCGGACTGCCAGCCCAGACGCGCTGTTGTGGGAGAGTCAGACTGAGCGAGAATAAGTCTGGGTTGATTACGGTGTAATCTGCGAAGTGTTCCTGGACGAGTTTGACCACCTCGTGGTCATCAGCCTCGGCCAACCGTTCCAAAGATGACTTCTTGGCCACATTCGTGAAGTAGAGATAGTACTCTCCGTATTTTGGATCACGCAGCTCGTCTATGAGTAGCTGGATGGATTCCGCCGATGGACGGACAAGACAGAGGCACCGCAGGTGGCGCATCTTCTCACGACTTGTATTATCAAGTCGGTCAATTAGGTACACCTCGTGGTTGAGAAGAGAGGACTGTGTGACGGCAGTCGACACAATACCGACGGTTTCTCTGTCGAGCAACAGTATCTTCATTTTGGCAGATGAGGTATCGCTTGGCGTTACCATCTTGGAGATGTAGCCAGCGACCGCCTGAAAGACATCCATGATGGGCAGCGCGCCTCGAGGGTGTAGGTGGGTGCTATTTCATTCCAACCTCTGTCAAGGAATAGGGAAACTCTTGATGGGGGGGAAACTATCAAAGAAAAGGAGCCCCAAGTGAGATGTGGTGAATGTTTCAGCGATGTCGTCGGCCTTACAATAGTATAGGGTGCCTGGGTGTCATGATGGAATGGAAGTACGTAGTTAAACCCGACAATAACATACCTACCCCGAGATGTGCATAACCGGGGCTCCACATCAGGCGAACCTTCGTTCGATATGATCTCTGGACTCCAAATGACAAAACCGACCATAAAGACCAATCATAAACTGGACAGACCTGCAACAAAAGGCAAGCCATGGACATTGTGCTGTAGCTAAAAATCAAGAAACCCTCTGAAGAACAGCAAGGACTGATCATAGCCCCATGGCTGATCATGAATATGGCTCTCGATACTTGTCCGCCGGCCGCTGAAAGGACGTGAGTCTTACTTGCATTACTTCGATGGAAAATGGCATTCGGCTGACTTACATATTTCTTCAGCTTCTCTTTTACGCAAGGACTGATTGTGGGACAGCTTTCCGTTGTTTTGGTCTTGGCAGCATTCATCAAGTTTTTCATCTTTGGCGACCCTCAGTCACCCGATGTTACAGCTTCACTGAGGGCCACAGAACGGAGGTCAAGGACCTTGGCCCACAAGCGCTCACTTCTGAGTCTGCGATCATCGAGCAACATCAAGGGCCAGTCGTTGAATCGCAAAAAATCTACTGTTCTAAGGAACCCGCCCGCCTTAACGATCGGATCCATCTTGAGCAAGACGTACTACAACGTGGATAGCCATCAACCGGAGAGCCTCGATTGGTTCAATGTCCTAGTTGCACAAACCATCGCACAATTTCGCAGCGATGCGCAGCACGATGACGCTATTCTCAGCTCGCTCACCAAGGCCCTAAATGGGAACTCAAGGCCGGACTTTGTCGATGAGATTCGGGTTACAGAACTGAGCTTGGGTGAAGACTTCCCCATATTCAGCAACTGCCGTGTCATTCCCGTCGATGAAGACGGACTTAGCCTAGGGAATGGCAAGAACTTCGACCCCGTCACAGCAGCTAGGGATGGCACCCGCCTCCAAGCTAGGATGGACGTAGATCTGAGCGATATGCTCACTCTCGCGGTAGAGACGAAGCTTCTGATGAACTACCCCAAAAAGCTATCAGCCGTACTGCCCGTCGCCCTGGCAGTCTCGGTGGTCAGGTTTAGTGGCACACTATCCATCTCCTTCATCCCTAGCAATCCCTCTCAGTCGACCCCAACCATGATGACGTTTAATTTCTTGGATGACTATCGGCTGGACTTTTCTATCCGAAGTTTACTGGGTAGCCGGTCCCGACTACAGGACGTCCCAAAGATCGCTCAACTGGTGGAGTCTCGTCTTCATCGATGGTTTGACGAGCGAGCAGTTGAGCCACGCTTCCAAGAAATTGCTCTTCCGAGTCTTTGGCCGCGGAAGAAGAATACAAGGGGACCAGACGAAGCAGTGCCGGATGGAGCAGCTTCAATTGGCCGTTCCAAAGGCAAAGATATTGGGCGAGAAATACGGGACGATATTGGTGAGGGCGAGGTTAGAGGTCAAGGGTCGCTTAGACATCGACGTAGAACAAGGGATAGGGATGATGATGATTTCGCAATGCCGGGATCTCTCCCTGGCCTTCAGATGGATATAAGATCGTAGCATTGGCAAATACTAGTTTAGTCTACTCTGCCAAAGCCGCGGTATGGCATTCAAGAAGGTCATTTGCCCGTGGTGGCTCATTTTGGCCACACATACACGGAGTCTCGGAAATCTTCCAGTGGGTACAGCTTTTCTTTTTGTATTAATGGCAATGTAAGTAATTTCTAAGAGCTGTCAGGAGTTGACTTAAAAATGGGCTATGGCCATGGGAGTCTCGGTCAAGGAGTACAAGTTCCGCCACCAGGCCAGGAGACCTGTAACAAGAAGAACATAGTATATAGCCGTCCACAACCTTGACGAGGAGGCCGTTGACCCTTCGCGCTCAAGCAACCAGAAGGGCTCAACGTTACCCCAAAGACGAGGTAGACCCATATAGTTGCAAAAGGCATGAACCAAGATGACGGCTAGTAGACTGCCGGTCCTCATAAAAAGGAAGGTGGCATATG
Organism: Nectriaceae sp. PG4201; assembly: GCA_023628695.1. Classification (NCBI taxonomy): domain Eukaryota; kingdom Fungi; phylum Ascomycota; class Sordariomycetes; order Hypocreales; family Nectriaceae; species Nectriaceae sp. PG4201. The sequence continues at coordinate 1,053,654 of JAMAKE010000006.1, forward strand.
CGCCAAATAAGGAGGTATATGACAGCTGGAGGAGAGAGCGGGCAATGGCAACTGGAAGAGGAGTATGAGGATGGGTAATTCGGAACTCATAAAAGTGATGCAGATGAGCGAGACCGAAGACAAGGGGAGACAGGAAGATGGTTTCTGAGAGACTGCCGCCAGCCTGGAGCAGTAGTGGGACGCCAGCGGAGCGGAAGAGACACTCTTCAGTGATGGGACCCTTTGGGAATATTAGCAATAGGGATGGTTAAGAAGATGAGCATTTAATAACAAGGTCTCATGATTTCGAGACGGAGGTAGGTAGGCAAGCAAGTACAGCAAAGCAAAGTGAAACAGACAAATATATGCTAGAGAGGCTCGGGAGCAGGGCTACGGGTCTATGTTTTAGGCTTATATGACCAGTACGCGAGTAGGATGAGGCGCGATTTTCAGATATTAATCCATGAAGCATGGGCGGAAGGAAAACGGAAGAGAGTAGAGAAGGTGAACGTACGGCAACCATATTCCTCCAGGTGGGCCAGTCAGTCCAAACGGCTTTAAGTGGCTCAAGCTGCAGCCATTGCCGCCAAGCGCCGTCGATGATCAGGCACTCATATAGAGGTCCGGCAAAGAGAAGGGCCGTCAGGAAGAGGGCGCGAAAGGCGTCAATCAGCCCGGCCGGCCAGTAGCCCATGAGATGCCAGGGATGTGGTGCGTCGAAGACGGCATCAGACGACAACAGGGCGAAAGTCGCCAGGGAGCAGAGTGCAGTTGAAACAGAGACGACGCGGATACGCGCGCGGATGGCGTCGGGAGCATCTCTGGACCGGGTAGGCGACGGCCTCGTGGCGGCTGAGAAGTAGAGCGGCACGACATAGACGAGAGTATAGACGACCTTGTGTTGCAGTTTAGGTCTTAGGCCGAGCAAAGCAGGGGGTAGAGGGGAGAGGGCAGGATAGGTGTCATGGAGGATGGTGACTGATGTGGCTCACTTACCAGCAAACCAAGCGCCTGCGGCGGAGCGAACCCCGCTGAGGAGGATGCAGTAGACATTAATCTAGGGCGCTGCTGAGAGAAACGCAGGCGTGGCTGTCGACGAAGTGAGAGAAAAGAAGGAAGCGGGATATCTTCAAGAAGACACTACAGATATTATGTGTACGCGGGTTGAGAGGTTGACGGATGGGAAGATGGGAAAAGAAACAGAAAACGAAGGAAAAAAAAGAAGGCGATGAGTATGCCGCTTACAGGCAACAACCACAGCTGACAGTCTACAACAAAGAGAACAAAAAGGACATTCTCGGTGATCGTGTAATGCTGTTACCAGCCACAGTTGATGGTGTGCAAGATTTGTCAGTATTGTTCTTCTCGGTTGACTCGCTTCATTTCCCAGGTGCATATCGACTAAGGTATCCGTGGGCGCGTGCTATTCAGAGTGGAACCGCCCTGGAAGTGGACTGGTATTAATATCAACGAGGCAGTGCATTACCTTGTACGGAACCACGTAGTCAAATAATCCGTCATAACTCCTGCAGGTGAAATTACTGTACATGAGGAACGGCTTGGATAATTCTCATCTACAGACGTACATGCCTAGCAAAGTCTGTTCCGTGACGATCTTGAGTCTCGGTTATGGTGCGAGCACCTCTGTACCTGCATTAGAACACACAGCCTGAGACAGCGAAGGCGGCAAGGCGGGTAGGGTAGTGAGTGGTCTGGCGCAGGTTTTTATGCTTCATTGTCTTACAATGGTCTCTGGGAAAGGCGCTGTCTTGCCTAACCCAACATTAGGTCCTAGACAGTGACGGTGATAATGATAGCACACTGCTGATTGCAATTTTAGACCCCCGGATCCCATTGGAACTCGAGAGTGAAGCTCTGGAGCCGCGGACGAAGTTGAGAAAGACGACAACGCGAAACGCGAACGAGACACGTTACCGCAACCTCGACAGGAGTCTGTGCCCTCAGGTGGTTGGCTGCTGGAGCTGGGGCCCGCTAAATGGAAATCGACAATTGGCGCGAGCGGATACCTAAAGGTACCTGGTTAGTGGCTGGCGATGCTCCAGCTCCGGAGCAGCGACTCCCAACCTGAAGTCGAACAGCCCCCATTCGCTGAGCGGTTCAAGACGCGTAGAAGGCTCTCCTTTCCTCTCCCAATGTTAAGTTACCTGATGAAGAATGAAGATGATCACTATGGGGGTTTGGATGGAGGGTAGGATCGAGGTTCCAAGCTTCGAGTTTGGGCCCCCTAACCCCCCGAGTTGCTTAGCCCAGCCTCGTTCAAGGTTTTTGATAGTCCATCCAATGGAACATTGCGAACTCTTTACCTCCTAACCTAAGTTAAAAAAACTGATACTCATCCCATATGGCCGGATCTCCCCCGGCCATACAGCGGCACTCTAAAGATACCCCCTGTCGACGTCCCCTGTTTGCGGGACGGACGGGCCACAGTGTCGGTGAGCCTCTGCTGGCCCTCTGTTCTCTGTTGCCTGTCTGACTGACTGGCTTGTGTAAGAGTGTGTGGTATGCACCATCATCTCTTCCATTGTTGGAGTGGCAAACCAAGTGTCTCCTCCTCCTGCAGGAGAAACCCTGCTGCAGCTAGGTAATATCCCTTTCCCCTTTAGCTGCAAAATAGCTTCAATGGTGCTTCAACACTGGTTCACGTCCGTCTCCTCTTTCGACTTCCCCATCTCCCACTGGCCAATGGCTGGCAACCCTGAGAGTCCTGGCGAGCCCTGACGAGCCCCGACGAGCCCTGGCGGACCATCAACGGGCGAGACGTCGTATGCGGCCTGGTGGACGATTCTGACGGCCCCATGGTCCATGGATCTCTTTTGACCGGCTCCAGCCCAGGCCGCCTGTTTCGCTTTCTTCTTCTCGATCGCTTCTCTCCAGTCAAACTTCTTCCAGTTGCATTGCCGCCGCCCTCCTCTTCTCCTCTCCCTTTCCCATCCGCTCCTTGTTCGGCTTCTGTGCGAACGTCCACTCACTCAAAGTCACTCATTCGGGACCCCTCAATCGGGCGCTCACTCACGACCTCACACTCCTTGTTCTAATTCTTGTTCTACCTCGATTCTACTTTTTTCCTAACTGTCCATTTGCTCTCGCCCTCTGTCCCTGTTCGATTTCTGTACTGTTTGCCTAATTCTCGCTCTCTATCGGTACCTCGACCCTGGCCCCAATTTGCTCCGAAACCCATCACCAAAGCCTCGACTCGCTCTCAATTCTCTTGCTCTTCGTCTCGATCTTGCCTATTGGCGGCTTTGCTGGTATCTATTGCATCCGTCGACTTTTCTTGTCTAATTGGACTCCTGCTCCGTCGAAACGTCCGACAGCCTCTTCGCTTACGGCTCCATACTTCTTCGGGATAATCAATTGCCGTCGTTGCTCAGGTATCTAATTCGACAGGATCTTTCCATTGCTGTCCTGCGGAGTTTTTTCCCCCAGCTTGTCCAGCATTGAATTCGTGTTCCTAGGGCATGGGAAGTTTGGCAATTGCCGCCTAGTGCGTAGAGCATGTCGGCATCGCCGTCTTGTTCTCCGCCGCGACGGCCACTTCATGAGCGTTCGAGCTCCCAGAACAACTCTCGGAACAACCGCCTTCAAATACGTGTTGTTCCGTATAGTCCTCCCCGGCTCGCCTCCGAAGGCTCCGGCCGCGTCGTCTCCTATGCAGACGCAAGCACAGAGACCGACCCGGAGCTTTTGGCAAAGGCTTCCTCGCCATTGCCGTACCCTAGCCCTTATAACGATGCACCATCACCGACGCCTTCGTCGCCAAATATTCGTCCTTTCGGCTCAACTCTGAGATATGCTCCGAGTTTCGGGACCCCTGTTCCAACTGTTGCATCGTGGGATCCCGATGCCCATGATGTGACTGGCGATCTCTACTCCGAGCCTTCTTCCCCGCTTCGGCCCTCCTCTTCTCGTCGCGAAGTCGTCGTCCACGCAGACAAGACCTTCTCCGTGTTTCCTCAACCATTCTCCACGTCGTCCAAGACAGACTCCGTTAGGTCTCCTCGACCGTCGAATACTACCGGCAGCATTTCACACGGCCGATTGTCCTCGAACACCTTCACTGAGGATCGCCCGAGCTCCCCCCCGACTCCTCTCACCGAACGCAGCCTCTCATACGATCCCCCCGCTCTGCTTGCGACCGCTGGGTCTTCATCATCTCCATGGAACTATCGTATGGTGGGCGGCGTCCGGAAGGTGCCCCAAACCCCCGATATCAAACAGAAGCAACGGCGGACTCCCTCGATGTCATCTTCTGAACTGCCCCTTCCCCCCCTACCCGAGATCGCCTTGCCAAACCTAGTCTCTGCTCCAGAGCGATTGCCTCTCTCTGAGAAGCCTTCCTTCCAGTCATCTCTCTCCTCACAAACGGGCTCTACTCTCTCGGACAGAACCAATTTCAAGGTGTATTGTCGGAGTTCACCAGTGAACGTTACGGAGTTGGATAGCCTACCTCCATCCTCTAGTCATTCCAACTATCAAGTACATGGGCAACCGTCGTCGAATCCTTCCATATATGACCAACCACGCCCACAGACTGGCGAGAGTGAAGTAAACTACGTGGTCCACGGCGGTCAATCTTCCACTGGCTCTTCCTTGGTTGCTATTAGGAATCGCCTGAGGCCCGAGTTCTCACGGGAGAGTCTCATCGTCGCCCCGCTACGACCGACGAAGCGAAGCTCGTCTGAACAAATCGGCCTCCCCAAGTCCCGCTCCCGCGACTCGCTTCGCACGGGGTCTCTAACCTCCTTATCAAGTTTCTTGACCCAGGAGGCTACACGTGCAGTCTTCGCTGGGCCTGCCACGCTACTAAATCAAGGTGGTCTGAGCTGGCAAGAATCCTTTAGCGGCTTCTCCAACATTCATGCTCGATCACAGATGCCGGCCTCCCATCCGCATCATTGGAGTTCTCAGCTGTCAACTGTAGTCTCTGAGAGCGAAGGAGGAAGCGACGCTGCATCTCGATCACTCTCACCTACCTCTGTTGCTGACCGACGGAGCAGCGGCTGGAATAGTAGCCATAGTAGGCACATCCTGAGTATCTCATCTTCGTTGGCTGGACTTGACGAGTATACTGGTACTCCTTCCCACTCACGGCACGGTTCCTTAGAAAGACCACAGGCGACGTTCAACCGAAATGCAATTCGAGACCCGAATTTCGGCAATATTCGCCTGATTAGAGATCAAGATGAGGATGGCGACGGTCTTGCTGATCTGGAGGAACTGCGACATCGACCCTCGCGGACTCGTATGACTAATTTCTTGACGAGTCGCTCATCGGATCGCAGCCTGAGATCTCGGGCCAGTAGCTTCAACTCGGGATCGATACCTACCTGGGCGAGGTAAGACATCTCGATGCATCCAAGGCTTGAAAAAGTGCACGGCTGACTTCATCTAGATTTTACTATGGTAGCGGCGAACGACGATGGCTAGTTGCTCAAGCATCGTCTGAATCCATGTACTCCGATTATAGCGAAAGCCGAACAGGGGGTTCTTTTCTCAGCCGCTCTCCAAGTAATGACCCTCAGCCACCCAACATCTTTAGTCCTCGCCTACGACCAAGACAGTACCCTCCGCAAACTGGTCATCACGACTCAATCGAAGGATCCATGGAAATCACACCAGCCCCGCCTCATCCCGTAATGGCTGTCATGCGTACCATCAAGAAACAGACCTCCAGCATTTGGTCACCACACCTAGGTCACGATCGTCGGGCTAGCAGGTACAGCATTTGGGAAACACCGGCCGTAGATTGGACGGCCAGGAGTGAAATGAATGGGAGACGTAATTCGCAAATTGCAATGTTTGTGGTGGGATTCATATTTCCCTTTGGTAGGTCGATTCCCTGATATTCTCCGATACCATCCTTTCTTGGTTTGCCCTTGATCTTTCAGCTAACAGTGAGGGTTAGCGTGGATGTTGGCTGGGATTATACCACTTTATCCACCCAAGGGACTTGAAAAACCTGATCGAGACCCTAGTACATCTGATTTACACTTGCGACGCAACCCAGCTAGCCAGACACCCAGTATCGATGAGACAGTTTACCATAGTGCCCGATGGTGGAGAAACGTCAACCGCGGCATGTCCATCATCGGTCTGTTGGTACTTGGGGCTGTTATTGCCCTTATCGTTGTGGGCGTGAAGCAACGCTGGTGAACTTAATACTCTTCTTACGACAAAACGTTTTGATGACCTAGGCAGAAGCCTTCTGCCTCGATGTTCCATCATGAAGCTCCGACGGCATCTCAAAAAGAAAGAAAAACGATTTCATGATATGACGATTCTTTTGGAAACAACTTTCACCGACTACGACAGACCCTCTTCCTTTCTTTGTTTTTCTTTTTTAAATTTCACGTTACTTAAAGCCATGTATCACCAACTCATAACACCCACCATCTTGTATACCTGTACCATAGCTGGCTTGCCAAGGTGGCAGTCTGTTTAGACGGACCATGACGACGTTCATTCTTACGATACCATGTAATTAAACCGCCCTCACGACACGGGCACGACAGGAGAGCTATGTGTGAGCTCATCCGCTAGATAGACCTAATGATATGACGCAGAATTTCTGGAGTTTCAACCTTGACTTCTAGCGCGATGCTTGTGAGGCATTCACCTATGTAACACCCACAGACCGAAGCTCCTAGGAATGCTGTTGAATCGCACGATACGGAAGTCCAGGGCTGCCTCAAGCTGTCTTTCTTTTCTGTCGTTCGACTTCTGCTCGGAACTCCTCGACCGCCTCGTTGATGTCGCGCTCAGGATCCTTGGAGATTCCTAGAATGGGGTGACCGCCAGTAAGGCTGTCCGTGCTGATTGACCGCACAAGCTTTGCGCTCGCCCTGCCCTGTCGCTTCTCGAACCGCTTCTTAAGCGCCACCTTTCCAGGAGAGGCGAAGAAGACTAAGGACGCCACAGTCCAGATGAAGGCATAGAAGTACACCCGAGACCAGGCTAGGAGGGAGCCGCTGAATGTGAGAAGGATAAATGGGCTCGTTGTAAAGGAAAAGGTGAGTTGAGTGACAAGGTAGGTTGCGACATCGTAGTACTTCTTCTTGGGCGAGGGGTTACCAGTTATCGGGTCCAAAAAGAACGGACGAACATGTCGTCGGAAGTCTAGTGTGGGGTTAGCAAACATGCTTGTGGTATGCTAAGAGGTAACTAACTTTTGGCAGATGTCTGGATCAAGCTGGCTAGAACAAAGGCTAAGTAATAGCCGGGATAAAAACCATGCCAAAGGGCGCTCGTCCCGAATGTTGCCAGGCTGGCTCTGAAACCAGGCTTCTTCCCTCTCGGAGTAACTCGCAGGTAAACATAGTTCCTCAGCCAGGTGTTGGTATTGATATTCCACCCGGCGAGGTATGCCCGGGGGTTCTGCGCTGACTCTACCGCCCAAGGATCAACGTTCTGAAGTCGATTCCAGGATATCTTGCCCGTAATGGGATCGACCCCGTTGAACCCAAGACCAGTAAGAATGCAGGCGCCCTCGGTTAGGGACCAGACGCCATAGTATTTGAGTCTCGCAACGAAGTTGACGACATGCATGACCCAGATCCTTTTAAAGAAGTTGTGCTCAAGGAAGGTATCTGATGTCAGTGCAGCTGGACTATATGACCCAGACAGAGCCATGAAGAGGCCGATCCAAAACAGCCCCATTGCTGCCTTCCACGCAGCTGGGGCCCCACTACGAGGAATCTTTCGTTTCCGTCGTACTGGGGGTTTCTTTGACGGATCGACAGATGGTGATATGTCAAACATGGTAGTGTCGACCCAGCGGCGGTACTCAACGTAGTCGAAAGCTGGACCGGCGAACAAAGAGGGGAAGAAGAGGACATAGCCAGCAAAATCAAGTACCGAGGGTAGCTCCTTGAGCCTGCGGTCCTTCTGAAAGTCGGAAAGTTGATCCTGGGGAAGCTGGCCGTCTGCGACATTCCAACAGAAGGCGCTCATCTTCATGAGAAGTACCATCTGGGCACCGGTAATGTCAACGGTCGAGGGGCTATCTGCAAGTTGGCGCCAGATGTGGTTGACGGACATGTGGCTCATGACAAAGGCAAAGCCAACCCATGGCATGTAGGGACTCGTGCGGAGGAACTTGGCGATACAGTATGTGCCTCCCGCGCTGATAAGCAATGTTTGTAAACCATCCCAAAGGTCGAAGAGGCCAACTAGGTAGAAGACGGAGACGCTCGGTCGGTCAGCAAATTGATCGTAGGGACTGAGTATCGATTTTTAGGCGTACCAGATGGCGAACAGGTTCTTCCTCTCGGGTTTTGTGTCGGGTATGCGCTTGAGGACGGCTGCTAATGGGAACGACGCCAGGAAGGAGAAGACTAGTTTGACTGCATTGAAGGATGAATTGTCAGGAAGCTGGACATGCGAAGAGAACTCGAGGGTAGTGCATCATCTTACGCTCGTCGGTAGAGGCGCCGAGCCTCGTCGAAAGGGCCTCGAAAGCTGTATTGACCGGTCAGTTGATTCGAGACGATGATGTGGGGGCAAAACTCACGCCTATTGAGCAAGGGAAGCATGTCAAGGATAGGGGAAGTAGAGAGAAGGGTTATAGAAGTAGCTATATCATCGTGGGAGGGCTGGGAGAACTAAAGATGAGTAGAATGATATTGTTGAAAGTTGGTCCCCAACGTTGACGAAGGTTATGGGGTTTCGTGACGTGCCCCACGTGGAATAGGCCTTGGTTAGATCTTGATTCTGAATGCCAAGCGTTCTTTCGCAGGCCCCCACTTATTATCAATTATCCCGTCGGTACGAAGTACGAATACTACTAATAAGGTACTACTTACCTTCCAATGCTGCGTGTACCATCCCTACTAGTATGTACCTACATCAACTTTGACACTATAAGACACTTTGGCAGCTACTTAAGCTCTTATTGTGGCTCTCTAGGGCTCAGGAGTTATCCTGGGAGTATACAGGTGTTTCACAAATAGCTAGTATGCGTTCATAAGCAAATGTATTACAACAGTAGGTGCTTGTCCTTGCTTTCGAGCATCAGGCTTCGCGTTATCACCCCCCATGTAACACACTGGCACACCCTCACCGAGTCTAAGGACTAAGCCAGTAATCGACAACCCGTCTTACTCCAGCCACGCCATGTCTATACCAAACAAAATCGAATCGTGGCTATTACCGTAGTATACATAAGTGTGGAAGTATTATGTTTCCCCTTCCGTTCGTTTTGAGCGTTTGAATTGCGCCCTTGTTTCGCATGTGATGAAAAGTCATCCCTCCTTTGTCCTAGATTGTTGCCCCAGAGTGCATCTTTAAGAGTTCGCAGCATCTCGGCTGCTTTGAGAGCTGGCACTCATGGTTGGCCGTACAGTCGGGAGCGAATCCTTAGGCGACATCGACTGCCTCACGCGAGCCCATGCATAAACGATACCACTGACAAACCCGATAAAAATGGCCGACACACTTCCGAGAGTGACGGGCGCGGAGAAGAAAACCAGGCCACTGATAGCAATTGGCAGCTTGTTCAAGGCGCCCACCATGGAATATGTTGTTGATGATGTGACGCGGATACACCAAGCAGAACAGTACGAGATGAAGATGGCAGCCAATCCCGAGTAAATCATACCAATAATCATCCGGTTGCGCGACTCTTCGGGGAAGTTCTTGGCAAAGTTGACGCCAGACCAGTCCTCCGTAAGGAGAGAACAGACGACTAGAACGGGAATCGTGAGAAGATTGTTGTAGTACATCGCTATAGATACACGCGTCAGCCAGTTTGAGATTTGGCAAGTTACGATCATGCCATAACTCACTATCCCAGTCCTTGAAGTTCATCTTTTTAATGACTTTGCGCATACCCAGCACGTAGGCAGCACTGCAGAAGACGTTGAGTCCCATCCAGGCGTATCCTGCATTGAGAGTGGAAATGGCAGCCGACGAATCACCAAGGCCGAAATCCCCAGCAATGGCACTTTGGATGTCCGCCCATGCGGCGACCACAGAGCTCAGGACCATGAGGCCGAACGATAAAAGGGCGAGCGGAGTAACGTTGCCACCAAACCACAGCACTTCGCCGTAAGCAATCACAATGATGGTAAGATTCTTGAAGATAGTGTAGACCGGGACGGAGAGGAACTGAAGCGACTTTGTGCTGGTGTAGATCATTCCGACCAGCAGGAGCGAGATTGGGAACCCTGCATAAGGTGAGTATTGAGTTATAACGATCGTAGAAGCATCACGTACACTTCTTTGCCTTATCGGAATCGAAAGGAGCTAGAACCTTGATGAGGCCGAGTTGCTTGCATCCGCTGATGGTGAGAATACAGACTACGGCCTTGCGATTATGAGCGCTACGTCGTTGAATAGTAGAGCACATGGTAGCTTACCTGGACAGTGAGATAGAAAAAGTTGAGGTTCCAGAAATTTCCTGAAACGACGTATTTATTGACCACGGTCATGCTGATCGAGGATAGGCAGTAGGATAGGACGGACAGGGGCGGACTGTTGTCGAGCTTTGTAACCGAGATAGGGAGAGGGGCGCCATTGTGAGATCTCCGTGAAGACGATCGAGCCATGAAAGGATCCTTCTCGCTGCCGTATTTGTCGTCCATGCGGACAATGTAGTCCTCGTTCTTCTTGTCCATACCGATGGTATTGAAGGATCCAGGGATTGTTCAAGGGGAGGGGCCGGAAGACGGTAGGTCGCGACAGACGGGCGCGACTACGTAAGCGCAATGAACGAGAGAACGACAGTGGACTTGCGATAGTCACCGTCAGCATCAGTAAACGTCGCGGATGTAGTGTGCAAGACACAGGGGGCCGGTCCTTGATGATTTTATCTTCGCTGGTCGAGGACGCGCGCCGCAAATGGCTAACAAAAAGATGAGGGAGACGTGGAGGAAATACGAAGAATTTGCTTAGTCAGACTGGAAAAGGGATTCTTCAGGGACGGGAGTCCGGCGTTAATCTGCACTAGAACCCTCATTGGTGGTACCTACTAAATGGTGACGGACCAGCACAAGGGAAAGTACCCGAGGCTGAACGCTGGCCCCTGTTCCTCTTCAACGCGACTCAGTTCGTTCCAATTTACAGGTTGCGACAAAGTCTCGCACCATTGTGCAGCGACTTGCCTGGATCCTGCAGCGGTTACTCATGTCCATAAAAGGGCTTTACGATAACCACTCGTGGAGACCAGTACAGTGTCCTTCTCTCAGGGCATAGATAGTCTGTCTACGTTGCGCCCTCAAGGGTAGCGTCAGGAGCGTCTTCGTTAGAGTCCTTGTTATCGTCGTCCAAGGCTGCTGGAAAGTTAAGGTGCTTCCAATCCTCTAACTCTTCTGTCACAGACCTCATTCGGTCACGGATACTCTCAATGGCATAGCTCCCAAGCACTAGTCTGAGGGGCGGATAGGAGCAGTGAGCCAGCTGCCAGACCAGTTCGGCGCACTTGACGACGCTCGTTGGTTGGCGATCACCCAGCCATTGTACCATCCTCTTGGCGTGTAGAGCTGGTGATGTCGCCTGGCCATATGCCTCACTCGGCGGCTTGATCAGGAAATGACCCCAGCTAGGCAGAGGTTTGTCCGGCGTTTCGGGTTCGTCGCGGCGCACATGGCCGGGTTCAACAAGAGTAGCCTTGACATTGAAGGCATCCGTTTCATAGAGCATTGCCTCAATGAGTCCCTCGACGGCATACTTGGTGGCGCAATAAGGGCCCAATCCTGGGACGCCCAGTGCGCCAGACGTGGAGCTAAAGATGAGATATCTGCCTCCATTTTGTCTCCTAAAGTAAGGCAAAGTGGCATGAATGATATGCAGAGTGCCCATGAAATTAGTCTCGAACTGGTTTCGTAGGTCATGCTCGTCCTGGTCCTCGCAGGCCCCAATCACGCCGTAGCCGGAACAGTTCGCGACAACATCGATGCGCCCAAAATGGCCGAGAGTGCGCTCAACGACGCGATACACGGATTCCCGGGCGCGGACATCGCACAACGCACCGAGGCAGTTCTTATGAATGCTCGCCATTTCATCGGGGCTTGACTCGAAGACGCGGCCCACTGAAGTTACCAAATCACCTCGTGATAGAGCACATTTGACGAGCGAGCGGCCCATGTGGCCTGTACCTCCAAAGACCTAGTGGGGGTGAGCGCAAATGCAACAACGTGCGCAGACAAGTAGGTCGGCAGGTCCAGAGCAAACGTACGATCCATACCAACGGCCGAGAGGCTTGAGTCCCCTTTGGAGGGTCGCAGCTCGCGGGAAGCTGAGGTCGCGACCTTGCCGATGCGTCAGTCGCATCGGAGGCTTCGGTGCGCGCATCCATATCCCAAGTGGGAACTCGCCAAAGGTGAGTGAGAATTCCGACTTCCGTAGAATGTGCTTGGTGTGGACCAGTACGAGCAATTGGAAGAGGAGTAGGATAAAGAGGTGATGGTGGAGGAGTCAAGTTTAACTGAGCCCCACCACCTCAATAACGGGTGAGAATTAAGAATGTTGAGCTAGCACCACAGGTTGAAGGGAGAACCATAAGTATAGACGGACTTGGTGCGACTGCCGCATAGAAAGAGGCTCTGCCTAGTTGATAGCTCCGAAACAGCTCTAAACATATTACCGGCACCTCACAGGGTTCAGCATTTAAGCTCAAGGTAGCATCAGCCCCTAGTCCAGGTACAAATACTATGGGAGCCATGCTCACCAGTTGCTTGCACCTAAGTTTTCGCAATGACATCAAGCCATTATGTCTGGGCCACCTATGGATTTCATAGCAAACATGGTTGCAGGATGGGCAAGGATTAGTGCTATACACAGGGAGGGGGCCAATGTAATACACCTCATTACCGGCTAAACCCAGTATTTCGGCAGACCTTGCATTAGCCTGAAGCAAGGTAGTGCAAGAATCATCAAACACAACGCCCCTCCCGCTGCGACGACCTTCGGCAAGAGAATCAATGAGCATTCTCGGACAAAGAGACTACCATGCGAAATGGAGTTCTCTTATATGATATGATGAATTTTTCCACAATCACTCTTGATGAGACCTTGCACATGTACTGGTGCTGCGCTGTAAGGCAATCTTGGGATCTCAGGGAGCTACAAGTTGGCCACGCTTACCATAGAACGAGCAGGGCCGGCCGTGTTCTTTACTGTAGTAAGAATTCCCTCTGCGCTATCAAAACATCCCAAATACCTAACTACGAACATACTAAGCATAAGATTGAATCTCCTCGAACCTCGAGGCATCCAAACTCACATGCCTCCTTTACTGGCTAATAAATTGCTTGACATACTCCTTTCGATACTCATTAGAATCCAGTTCAGGGCCACGGTTCAAAGCCGTCCATTTTGGCTCATCCTTGAAGAGTCTCATTGCATGAACATACTAGCGTAGGGGTTAGCCAACCTGAGCAACCGAACTACCGGGTGAAGCTCAAACACGAGCCGCTATGAAACTTACGTTTGATTCATCGGTGGTGAAGCGGTGGTAGATACCCGCCGGGAGGATGAGCAGGTCATCCTTCTCGAGTTGGACGCGCACCCAGTCATCGTCCTTGCTTCGGACGTCAAAATAACCTTGTCCGCCACGGATGTAGCGAATTTCCTCATCTTCATGCAGGTGCTCGTGGAAGAACATCTTCACTTTGTCCTCGTACACATCGCCCATCTTCTCGGGTGAGACTGTGATCTCATCGCGGTTCTTGTATCCACGCTTAGCAGCCAGCTGATCCACGTCGCTGAGGTCGGGAAAATGGTGATAATGTACCCCAAGCTTTGAGAGAGCATCGACATCGACTTGACGGCCCGAGTCGTGGGGGAGGCGCTGGTCGCCCTGTCCAAGCTGGTCAGCATCCCATACGAGATAGGCGGACAGTTGCAAGGCTACTACTAACGGGAAGATTGTCGTACATGTAGGCCTTCATCCTGGCTGCTGGTTCGAGTCAACTGAAATTGTGTACTGAAGACGGTATTTTTTGTTGTTTTGGAGTTATTACAGGCTCGAATTGGCAATTATGGAAGTGGTAATACGTCTCACCGAAGCGAATGTCGATGGAGGGGCGGCATTGGATTTATAAAGTTCTACTCTGGCGGGGCAATCTGTGCCCAACGACCGACGTCAACGCATCAGCACTAACAGGGGTGATGGCGACAACTGGCTATTCGGCCAGTAGTTCCGTTTAAGAAAATATCAAAGTAGGACTGTTCGCACAACACATCACTAAGTTCGCTACTGTGATTATTGAACCGCATCAACGAATACAAGCTTCAAAGCTTGCAGGAGTTCACGGCGTTATTAAAGTTGATACTGGCTGTCTAAGACAGGCGAGGAAGAATCTGGAAAATTAAACCTGACTACCCTTTTTGGCCTTTGCGCCACTTCAGGGTCCGGGGAATGGAGATTTTACTTTCCGACTCTTCGCTAAGGTATGATACCCGGCAGTATAACTATGCGAAGCCAGGGTAACGCCAATGAGGGGAAAAAATAACTAGCAGAGTCATTCCCAAACGCCCCAAGTCTCAAAACTCGGACTAACAGACTCTGCCAGACCTAATGTGTTGCCAAAAACGCCGAGTCCAATGACCGAAAAGGACAATGCAATTCCAACCTTTGTCCGCCGCTCTCTCATAATCATTACCCGAGACAGTTGACTGCAACTCCCGCATAAGCGCTTCTGTATTTAGTGTATTTCAGCAGGTGCGACGTCAGGGCCGCCAGCAACCATAATGTCATTATTGATACCATGGCCCGAATCAACTGGTAGGCGCCCCTCGAACAAGCGTCTCCACCAACTAGGGGGGTCAAGCGGCCGGGAGCCGTTGTGAAGAGGTGGGTAAACATCAGTGAAGAAGTACCAGATGTGCCCAATGACGACTCCCATGATCTCATCCTTAGGGATGTTGCCGTGCATCACGAGACTGAATCCCATCAGCACCCAAGGTAGGTACGGGGCGGAGAAGACAAGAAGTCCCAAGAAGCTGAGGCGCGTATCAGGATTCCGCCGCGACCAAATATAGACGAGCGTCGACGACAAAGGATGTCCCAAGAAAGGCATAGAGACTAGAGGCGAGAGGGCGATCAGGCAGGCCATTGCATAGAGGAGGAGCCAGGAAAAGTGCGCTGGGGAGCGGCCTGATGACTCCTCGAGAAGTCTCGCGTAGCGTTGAAGAAAATAAACGTGGAAGAGAAGGTCGAGAGAGAAGGGCCCGAAGTAGAGAAACGTGGTCAATAATCGCCAGTACTGTAAGTCACAAATGTAAGCAATGGGGTCTTGTCTGCGAAACAGAAGAGGGGAAGTAGTGAACTGACCTGCGACTTAACAAAGACGGCGCGGAAGCTGTAGAAGAGCTGGAAAGGCGTCACCATCTGGCACTGCACCAGTGCGCTCATCAGGACTGTCGCCGTTGTCCACCATCGAGTGCACGTTGGCATTTCCCAAAACCATGCTTCAAGAGGAAGCCGGCCTCCATCTATGACTTGATCCATTGGCGTATCGTGATATCTGGACAATGAGCGTTTGGAAGGGATGTGAAAGATGGTTACAAGCGGGGCAATAAGGCACGGAATGAAAGTAACCGTCTGAATCACAAAGAAGCAAAACGTACGGATGAAGGTGATCTAAGTAGGTAGGGCACTGAACACCTTGCGATAGGTACCTTGGGACGGATCGCGGAGGACGGATTACGTTAGAGCCGAACATGCCAGCGTGGAGGTGCGCCTTAGAAGGTGGGGAGAGAGCATTGGTGGCGGCATGGGGGAATCCAGGGCGCCGTGGCGGAGGCAGGGTGGCTGGTGCACTCTGAACGACGCGTTAATGGGAAGGAGATCAATTAAAAATCGCGGGGCTGGGAAGCGCGCCTGCCTCGAGCTAGTCCCAGCCCATGGCCCACGACGGTTCTTGGTGGAGATCACACCTTATTACTTGATGCTTGCCTTTCGTTCCCTCTTTCTTCGTCCTCGGCTTGCTTTGTACTCTGTGTCGTCCTTCGTTCCTCGCCCTCGAACTGTCCACTCCTTTGTAACTCGGGTCCTCGTCTATCGAGCCTTACAACCAGCCGTTCACACGTCCTGCGACGCAATCGCATCACATGAACGAGTCTTGCTCCGCTTGACTCTCGCGAATAGCCTCCCCCGTTTCTTCCGTGCGCAACTGGTGAAGCACTCGCTGCCACGCGCTCGATCATGGCTCCCAAGCCGAGAAAGTCTGGCGTATCTGCCGCTGCACGTCGACGTTCGCGTCCCAGTGATGTTCAAGGTGTGTCCCTTCTCCACGAAGTTCCTCCCATATCCTATTCCAGCGCTTTTATAATTAATCATTCTGTAGCTGGTGATCCTGCCCCAGTTCGCGCAAAGCGGCGATATCGCCCTGGAACCGTCGCACTCCGAGAGATCAGACACTATCAGGGCAGTACCAAACTGTTGTTGCTCAAGCTTCCATTCGCACGCCTGGTCAGTGCCATACCATTCTCACTCACAAGCTTGACTTGGTGTCACTAACTGAGCAGTAGGTACGAGAGATAGCTTTGACGGTTCGGCCGAGAGGTGAGGGAATGCGATGGCAAAGCCAAGCTATTCAGGCTTTGCAGGAAGCCGCCGAAGCTTTTATGGTCCATCTATTTGAGGACACCAACCTCTGCGCGATTCACGCCAAAAGAGTCACCATCATGCAAAAGGACATCCAGCTGGCAAGACGAATACGTGGCATCTGGGGAGGACTTGGTTAATGACGCGCAAAACGAGATTTTGGGGGATGGGGGTTCCAGGGTTAGGTTCTGGCGTTGGGGTGTCACGGAGGCTATATACCTGTAGTGCTGTCTGGAATTTGGTATTCGGAGTGAGTGACCTTCTGATTTTAATTTCTTCATGGGGCTAGGTAGTCTTTAAGAAACCAGATCTCACGGTCTGCGTCCTCGGTTTATTCGAGCGTTCCTTCTTTCTAATGTAAACAAAATGATTGCAGCTCTATCCTGGCTCGACATCGATCAATTACACCCAATGCATCTATTTAGCGCTAATCTCAGTCCAATGAGGAACATTGCCTTCTCCTAGGCGAATATAACTGAGCCAGGTAAAGAATGTTAAGAATTTGTTGACGAGGTTGACCGCGAGGTCGAGGGAGTTCTGTTCGCTAGCGCATCGCGTTAACTTGCTTCCCTGACGTAATGCGAACTTAGCCGTTCCATGGAATCCATCATCTCATCATAACTTTAAAAAAAAATGCACCGCATAGTCCCTTGCCTCTATTTGCTGATCCGAGGACATTTAATCCATTTCCGGGCTACGGTTTTCTCAATTAGCAACCCTGTTCAGCATCTCCTCCGTCCTGGTCTCTCCGAATTTAAATTCACTTCCCTACTACATCTTGCGGTTGTTCAACCCTTGAGCTAGGTTCGGTGTCACCTATAAGAAGCAAGACGACTTCCATGTTTCGAACTCTGTATCCTCGGCACGCGGTCCGGGCCTTTACCATCGGCATTGGCCCAGCTGTCTGTGTCGGCAGTCTGGTAGTCCATCGACGCACGATCCGATGCGATTCTGCTTCCTTCGTCAGTAGTCCGCCTGCTCGGCAGCGACAGTCATCGTCCTGGGAGCCGTCCCCTGAAACTGTTCGTCAGATCTCTGGTGGAAGCGTAGCTGGTTTGTCTATCTTCTATCGATTTCACTATTACTGAATTGATCGTTCATGCTGTCCGTCTAGGTTTTGGCACCGGTCTGGTCGTAGCCCTGTTCTCGCGCACCCTCGCCATTTTGGGCGGATTGTTGGCTTTGTCTATCCATGTAATAACTTGATGGATCTACTCATGCCGAATGCTGACGTATTCTAGGTTGCCTCTCGATGTGGTTGGGACGTCTCTCGTCTTGTGAACATTGACAAATTCCTAGGCGGCAATTCGGTGTGGAAGAAGTATAAGGGAAAGCCGTGGTTCACGGTATCGTTCATTGTAACATTTATGCTAGCCGCCTTCGCCCATCTATAGAGAATATCTCGACTCATGCCATCATTCAAAGTGCTGAGTCTCCCGCGTGAGCCAAGCTGTTGTCAGCTCATCACCCTCAAAATATCCACGAGTCTTCTCTAGAATCTCATCATGGTACGCATTCAACCAAGTCTTTTCTGTGTCGGTAAGCATGTCGGCGTTAATCAGGTTCCGGCAATACGGGACCATGGTAACGTGCTCAAACCCAAGAAAGGGTTTATCCCCGAACGTATGTCTCGTCTTCACCTCTCTAACTATTATTACGTTCTCGATTCGAATTCCGAAGCGGCCATCCTCGTAATAACCAGGTTCGTTGGAAATTACGTTGCCGGGAGCTAAGGCTACTTCAGCATATTGGACACGTGTGCCAATGCCAATAGGGCCTTCGTGAACATTTAGAAATGACCCGACTCCGTGTCCAGTGCCATGTCGGTAATCTAAGCCATTTCGCTATTCTAAATTAGCGGAGTCGTTACACACAGCGGTCTTGACTTTATTTGCATACCCATAGGTGTTGCCGAGCTAGGCAATCAAGTGCGAATCCCGTCGTACCTTTGGGGAAGATTGCCAAATCAAGCGCTATGTTTCCCTTGAGAACGAGTGTATAGGCTTCCTTTTCAGCATCCGTTGGTTCCCCGAAGTGCAAGGTTCGTGTAGTGTCCGTCGTTCCATCTAGATACTGCGCTCCTGAGTCACACAGGTATACGGCTCCCGGGTCAATGGTCGCGCAACTACCGCGTTCAGGACCGTAGTGTATCACGGCAGCACTAGTCAATGGTGTGTTAGTTCCGAGCTCGCCTTAGGTAGGATAGCCACTTTAACTTGGCCTTTTCTACAGCCTCCAACTGCGCAAGACTGATGACTTACTTTGCCCCAGTAGATGAAATGGTCGGGAACGACAATCCAACATAATCACGCTGCTTGGATCGCAATTGTTCTAGCTTGTCGGCTGCTTCAACTTCATCTAGAATTGCCTTCTTCGTAATGAGCTGGTCCTCGAGCCATGCAAAATATTCTATCAGGGCAGAACCATCCCTGATGTGACATGCTCGCATCCCTGCCAATTCTACTTCGTTCTTGATAGCTTTAGCGTCGCCGATGGGACTCCTGACTTCGTCGACAGATGAATCGCCTCCGAGGGCACGCTTCAGCGCCCAGGAGCCCTTGCTCGAAAGAAGAAAACTCCCAAGGGAAGGGCTGCCATCAGCTAACCTTTTCTGAGTGACAGACGTATGGAGTTCTCGGGCATCGCTCGAAATTGCATCGTATGGCTTGATACGGACATCGTTGGTACTCAGATGCGATTTACAAGCCGAGTCCAATTTGAAGTCATCCACGTAGAGAGTAGCTGTGTGAGGGGTGATGATGGCGTAGGAAAAGAATACAGGGTTAAAAGGAATGTCGTTGCCCCTTAGGTTGAAGAGCCAGGCGATCTCATCAAGCATCGAGACCAGGAGACCAGGAGAGTGCCTCTTGTCAAGTTCCTGCCGGAGCTCGGTAAGTTTGCTTTGCACTGATTTCCCCGCAAACTTGTCAGGAAGAACGGTGATGACTTCGCGTGGATGGGGTGGGCGCTCATCTCCCCAGACCAGGTCAACCAAATTTTCGTCCATTGGTAACAGGTCGGCTCCGCCGCACTTGCGGATTTTATCCCCAAGCTTCTTAGCTGTGGACCCAGAGATAAGGGAAGAGTCGACAGCTACGTTCTTGCCTCCAGCAGACTGCTCAGCAGACCATTCCTGCCAGGTAGGGACATCCTGAAGCCCCTGCTTCAACAAGGTCCAGTTGCCGTCGAGCTGTTTAGTTGCTTGGTTGAAGTAACGACCATCCGTGGCGAGAGCTGCGGCCTGCAGAGTGACGACAGCGCATCCAGCAGAGCCAGTGAAGCCAGATATAAATTCACGCCTTGCATCACATGCTGCGATGTACTCAGATGAGTGGCTGTCCTCAGACGGAATGACTGCAGTGTTTGAAGCCATTAGCTGATCTGAGAGAAATACAAGGGAGAAGTGTTGCCGATCTGGACGCACTGTAGACTTGAACATTCCGCTCCTTCATCAAGGACCTCAACCTGGAGAGTCTAGCGCTGGTGTCAACCTTCGCCATGGCTGCCGTCGAGAGAAACCTGTGTATGTAGGCAGGGGGGAGCGCAAAGGGTATCCGCGGCGTTGCTAAACGGACGAGAGAGCTTGTAGTCCGAGAGGGCATGAGCTACTAGCTCCTGCGCTTACGTTCTGGCTAAAGAGTCTCGACTTTCTGAAGAGATTGCCCGTCAAATGCCCTGATCTCGATATGCTAAGTCCAAGAGAAGTTTAGTTGATGGAAAATGAGTGAAGTCCCAGGAGGAGATATCTTGCAAACAGTGCTGGTCGTCTGGAAGGAGTCAACAAGTAGTCTTTTGCGGGGAGCCGGGGGTCTACCCTCAGGTGCTGATGAGTGTCTGAGTCGAGGTTTGAGCTAGCGACGAGAACGAGGAAAGCGATGTAGAGGGTGTCGAATGTTGGCGTCTTCGTGCAGATCAAATGAGCTCGTATATAGAGTGATACAAGCGTGGAGCTTGGCCGTGTTTGATGAGACGTCACGCGAGTTGATTCCACCTCAAACCTCACGATCGAGGCTTCGAAGGTTCGATAAATACATAAAGGCAGGTACCGACAGCACCGTTGCGGAAGGTGTGACGTGACGGCGCTGTAGGGCGGAGGCGGCGGATCTTCTGAATGGCCGCAGCGCCGAGCCTAGAACTGGAGAGCCATGGCTGGATTGGCTAGGCCTCAGCCGGGTCACAGAAGGGCTGATTCGACAAAATCCCATACTCGGAATCACTTCGCAGCTCACAGCTCACAGCTCACAACCTTTTCTCAATTTACATCATCACAAGCGAAGTGGAATGTCTGACTAGGCATAACTTTGCTGCTTTTCAAAGCTATAAGATACTAGTGGCACATTCCCCTATACGCCCCGAAGATTGCCGAGACGAGTGACCACCAGATTGGAGGTGGTAGATCACAGCTCAACAAACCTTCCAGTTCTCCAGCACCGAGGTTCCAAACTTCTAAACCACCTCATTTTTCCCATGGGCGACCCAAAGCTGCGGAGTGAATACGTTCCGGGGTGCCAACTTTCTTGACGCCTTCTTTGGCACGAGCCTTCACCATTTATCACCTTCCGGGTGTATTGATTGACCATATTACCAAGATCAACATCTCATTTCGCCTACTTCATGGCCTCCTAGTAAACGGCCACCTGGGAATTAATTCGAGATATCAAGTCGAAATTTACCTATAGCGAGGACGGAGAAACTCGCCTTGTTCACTCTGAAGGTAGCAGCAATCACTTTCCCATGTCAACGCAGCATTTGCGATGATGCATTTATTGAGAAGTGCTTATGAATGTTCTAGTCTCTGGATCCCATCACCTCACAATAACGCACGGTACAGCTTGTCGTCTTCTCACGAGATGAACAGAACGCTTAGAAAATGGACGAACAAACACTCCCCACAACCATTCCTGAGGTTGAAGCCGTCAGTTACCCTTCTTCTCCTCTTTTGAGTTTCCCGGCTGTTCAGATAATGCTGACCATTTCGTCTCCAGCTGATTCTCTTCCTATATCAACCAAACTCTCCAGATGCCATTGCCCGCACCCAATCGGTTCTTTCTTGTCTTCAAGGCTCGCCACAAGCCTGGCTTATGGCTCGTGACCTGTTGGATCGACCGGATGACAAGGTCAAATTCTTTGGTGCTCTCACCATCATCATAAAGCTGAATACAGAAAGGTATGTGCAGGTTCATCTTCCGTCGTATCATCCCCAGCGTTTAACGGCTCTTAACTGATATCTCGGTCTAGTTCTTCTCTCAGTGATAACGATGCAAACGAGCTTCTAATAAGCTTGATTGGTTGGTACTTAGAATCCATTACCCGCGGGTATGGTCCTTTGGTCGTTAGGAAACTGTCCTCCGCCTTAGCTACTTTCTTCCTTCACTTCCCTCATCTCTGGCGCTACTTCGTACGCCATCTTGTCGTCTGCTTTATTTCTGGCCAACCTGGTGCTCCCGACAGAATAGACAGTTCTCTCGACTTGGTTGCGCTTCTCGGGCGACTTGGCCCAACCCAAATTCAAGCTGTGCTTTTGGTTATGACCAATGTCTTGGAAGACATCACCAAACTCGATCTGAATTCCGCCAACCAGTTAGGTCCTTTCTGTCGTCATTCTGAACTAGTTGCTAACTTAGCAAAGTTTGGGCCTCTACGACGCCGTTCTTAACAACATGCCAGATTCCGTGGCTCTTATGAGTCAGGGTATGTCGTCCGAGTCGACCTCCTACCAGGCCCACGAAGACTCTATTAAATGCCTTCAGGTGAGTGTCAGTCGAGAGTCTCCAAGAAGAAAATAATGACGCTAACTCTCGTTTCAGTCTTGGGTTTGGTTCGCTCAACGTAGCTCGTCTCGAGACTCTAATTTGATCCAATCCCTAAGACACCTCGTCACCTCCGTGATTAATTCATTGATAGTTGAAGAACTCTATGACGCCTCGGTAGAGCTAATGGTTGACCTCTTATCCAACTGTTCTGTCTTTCTCTCCGAAACGCACTTCAACAATCTTTCTAACCTATTCGAGGGCCTATGGTTCCGGCAACGATACCAAGAGCTGTTGCGTGGAGACTTTGACTTTGACTCAGTCCGGTTTGGTCAACTCTTACTTGCCTTTGGCGATGCCAGGGTCGAGAAATTGATGCAAGCGGCTGACGAGCGAAGTCGAACATTCTTGTCTAATCTCTGTGGCTTGCTAGCTGCTCAAGGTTACCCTGTTGCCGAGGACAAGGTATTCGTCCCAGCCTTGGAGTTCTGGTCAACTTTTGCCGAGACCATGACAGACTGTATGTATTCAGACGAGGGTGCTACGAACGCCTGGGTAGCACCGGCCTTGACACATGTCCTACAAGCTGTGTCGAATTCATGGCAGAAGGTAGCTTACCCACCATCGGACGAGTTTGCCTCCTGGGATTCCAGCGAGCGTGTTGGCTTTCATGACGCAAGGAAGGATGTCGTCGATTTCCTTCAGTCTGTGTATACCCTTGCTGGTCCGCAACTCGTTTTAACGTTTGCCGACCTCATGCTTAAGGCGCTCTCGAGCTCCTCTTGGTTAGAGCTTGAAGCAGCAGCTTTCTGTCTCGGGGGGCTTGCAGATTGCATCGCAGAAGACACCCGGTGTGACGATGCCTTGGCTTCTGTTTTCACGTCGGCCTTCTTCTCCGTGCTATACCCCGGCCCAGCAGCAATTCCACCGCGAGTGCGGCAGACCTGCGTATCTCTAATAGAGCACTACACTGAGTACTTCGAGCGAAACATCTCTCATCTACCCCCTGCCCTCAACCTACTTTTTGGTGTTGTTGGGGAACATCCCATGGCTGCAGCTGCGGCGAAGTCGATCTTTAGGCTCTGCTCCTCTTGCCGAGACCATTTGCACACCGAGGTAGGTGCTTTTTTGGACGAATACCAGAAGCTTGTGGCAAGGCAGCGGCTTGACTGTGGCGCCAGTGAGAAGATACTCGGTGGCATCGCGTCTGTCGTCCAGGCAATTCCAGATTCTGCCCAGAGACACCTGGCATGCACCAGGATTTTAGGGTTCATTCAAGACGATGTACGCAGAGCTATGGACTTCTGGCTCTCGCCACCAACTGATAGTATCCCCTGCGTGGAACTGGGCTGTGCATTTCTTGCTTCCGAAGAGGATGTCGCGCTACACACGGCGCTGAAGGCTCTCAGATGCCTTGCGAGCATGGGCAAGGGCTTGCAGGCTCCCACTGAGGCTTCGCTTGACTTAGACGGCGAGCGCAAAACTGTGCATGTTCCTAATCCGCAGATAGCCCAACTTCAAGAACAAATTATTGGGACAATAATCCAGCTACAATCGACGTTTAGCGACAGTGGGGAGGTTACCGAGATAATCTGCAGTATTCTTCGCAGCGGCTTCTCCGAAGTTGACCCAGGACCCTTTGTATTACCACCTCAGGAAGTTGCACACTACATGACAAGGCATGTTGTAGGAACCCCGAGGATTGGCCTCCTTGTTAGCACGGCATGTTCTTTTCTGAGTTCTTTAGAACATGAGGGCCTGCAAGGTCAGCATGAGTTACTAGTTACCGTCCTCCTCTGGGTCGTGGGACTCCTCAAACAACTCACTGGTAAGTCGACATCATTAAGCTAGCCTGCTGCATTGAACTTTCCAGGCTGATGTCAGCGTGTTGATAGGTCCCGAGGCCGATCCAGAACTCTCACAAAACGGGATTGAGTTCGTTAGTCGCCTCGTTTCCAAACGCCCAGCTACCCTCCTACAACTAGAACCTCGGGATGCAGCCGAGTTCTTCTTTTTATTCACACTCCAAGTGCTTGATGGAAAGGAACCTTTGCCGAAAGCTAGCGCTGCGGAATTTTGGGTAGGGTGATGTCTATCCAGTTGAGTAGAGGAATATTCCCGCTAATTCAGGGGTAGGCCAACTTCATCGGCCTCAAGGGCGACATGGAGGGCCTGGAAGCCACGATCTCACAAGCTATGAATATGTTGGGACCCCTGCTCGCGCAGAGCCTGATGAGAAATCTAGGCGGCAACGCATCTCGAAGCGAACTCGATAAACTTAGTGAACCATTGAAAAGACTTGTAAACCGATATACAATGGCGAAGAACTGGCTCGAGACTGCTCTGGCGCATCCATCGTTTCCGAGCAATAAGGTCACGCCGGTTGAGAAATCGCTCTTTTTGAAAAAAGTCCTCAGGTAAACTTCCAATTTTCTTGAGTGGCACGTGGGCCTCAGTGTAACTAATCGATCCGCTTAGCCTCAGAGGAGCCAGAGCTACAAATCAAGTGGTTAGAGATTTCTGGCTATTAGCCAGAGGATCCAACTTTGCATATGCATCCTAACCGAGAGTCCATGGCTGGAGGGGGGAAGGGGGAAGAGGTAGATATACCAACTTCCGACAAGCTTATTCTTTCTATATCTACTATATTCTAGCCATATTATTACAAGCTCATCCTCGAAAGAGATGAGTGGGTTACAGCACCGACGAAGCACTTCTTGGGACGGCAGTCGCTGTAACAGAACTGAGGGCAAAGCCTTGTTTAGTGGGTTTAGGATTCAGAACCCTATGGCAGCCTTTACGATTTGCATGGTCTCATCAGCACTCTTCCGTGCCTTTCGAGCCCCTTCGGCCTCGATCTCGTCAAGGCATGAGTCGTTTGCGTTTACCAGACTAAGATAGCGATCCCGGATACCCTCCAGTCCATCGACAAGAGCAATAGATACCATATCTTTGAGCTGTCGTGGGCTAATATCGCTATACTCCTGAGCCAAATGCTCAGGGCTCCTTCCCCCTTTATCGAAGATGGATAGGATATCTAGCAAATTTGAGATGCCTGGGCGATTCGCAGTGTCGTAAGAGATCCCCGGGAGAGAGTCGGTCAATGCCGAAGCTATTTTTGCCTTAACTTCCTCTGGCCCATCCGTGATAAGAATTCGCGAGCGCTCGGACTTGTGCGACTTGGACATCTTGGAAGTAGGTTCGGTCAAGGACATGAGACGGTGGACAGGTGCTTTAAGAGTCAACTATGCACTAGGGGGAATGACGCCATTAGCCCGGTAGATGAGACTTACGGATAATGGTTTCGGGAGGCACAAGGTATGGTCCATATGCGTGGTTGAAGTTGGTTGCGCACTCGCGGGCAAATTCTAGGTGTTGTTTTTGATCATGACCAACTGGAACATGTGTTGCCCTATACAGTACTCAGCTGAATAATTCACTGGAGACAGTAAATTTGGATGCCGAAGTGCGTACAGACCTGTGGACGAGTATATCTGCAGCTTGAAGGACTGGGTATGAAAAAAGGCCAAGCTTGAGACGCGAGCTAACAGCTCTCTCCTCTAGGGTAGATCCTTGCGATAGATTCAGCTTTTGCTATAATCTGTGTCAGAACAACGTCATGTGTCAAGTTGAGGGATGGAATTTATGCCTTCCACTGTGTCATTCTAGAGAGATATCCGACAGATGCGGTACAGCTGAGGATCCACATGAGCTCTGAGTGTGCGGGAACCTGAATCGTGAGCTGAGGCCAGTATGAGTCCCTGTTAGTGAATTGAACTGACCGAGGATTGGAAGAAAAGGGTCGAGCGATTAGGGTCAATGCCAATCGCTAGCAAAGCGGCCAATGCCTCGCGTTTCCATCTTCTTAGTTGATCCGGTGGTTGCGGTGTTGTAATTGCATGAAGGTCAACGATGGAGTAGATCAGTTTCGTCTCGGAAGGTTCCTGGTGCTGGAGCTGTACCCATTGCCGTAAGGCCCCAACATAATTCCCAAGGTGAGGTATGCCAGTTGGCTGGATACCCGAGAAAACGACCCGAGGCCGCAGATTCTGAGCTATTTTGAGCCGTTGCATTGAGTTAAGGGGCCTGTCATCAAGCGCTGGGGGATCTTTCTCGAGATTGGGTCGAGAGCGATACTGAGGACGCATGGCTCAAATTCAGTTATATGAGATATATGTTAATTCTGAGGTATATGATATTATCGGGTCTATGTCTTTAACTACCGCAGGCATGCTAACTAGCTTCGCCTGGGTATCCATATAGAAGCAAGGAGCCGCAATCAGTGGACTGGTACCTATAAAGGTCATCACCCACTGCTGCTGCTATTACTGAACTCCTTGCTGTAAGTTATTCACAGAACATCCGCCTTAAGGTTTGGTAATTAGTAAATGTTGTATGCAATAGCCGTGCCTCGCTCATCACAACCTTAATCGTCTACTAAGTTATTGCCTTAATTTACATAGCCCAAGTCTTTCTTGTGGCCTGACTGTACATAGAACCAATGGTTCCAAACTGACTGTCACCAATAGTAAATCCAAAATGATACTCCCACGACGTATTCTCGAACCATTGTTACACCTCAGTTGTTGGGGGCACTCTCAAGCCAGCAGCCTCCCGAAATCGTCGACGGCTGAGGAGCTCCTCTACCTTCTCGACTGTACCAATTGTCTTGGTCTGACCGAGATGCGACCACTTAGATTCCACCTGCTCCAGTTGCTCCTGCGGTAACGACTCCATCTCCCGACCAACGCTGAGCTTACTAAACTCCCATACGTTCGCTTTCATACCCACGCCGTAGTACTGGTGCTTGCGCAGATATGCCAACCACAGCTGCACTGTTTCGTGGTCTCCGTCTTTGATCTGAATCATACGACGTAATGTCTTCCGTTCGAAGTTTTCCTGCGCCTTCTTGAAAATGAAGTTACTCTTTGGAACAGTCCATCGCTCGATTATTCGCGGTAAGGGTACGGGGCCGAAGGCGGGCAAGCCAAGGTAGTAAGCCGCTCGCAAAGCGAAATCGGCAAAGAATTCCAGAGGTTGGATGCTATATGAGCGAAGTTGGAGGTCACACGACGGTATGCCATACTCAGCCTCTCGCTTCAAAGGCTTAAGATGCAGGGCTTGAATGGACCTCGGGTATCGCAGTTGCTCATCGGTACCAATCTTGGGTTGAGCAACTCCCGGCTTCGAAGGGCTCGATTCGTCTCGTGATACCCTGCGGTGGTCAGCGCATCAAATTCCGATGCAGATTGGAGTTGTAGGTCACCAACAAGGTGGTTTGTGCTCGTCGAGCAATTCGTAGCGCGTAGGCCTGGATGGAGCATTAGCAGGCTTGTGGCCAAGGCCACAGAGTGTTCAAACATACCGGGCGCCCTAGGGGCCGCATTGTTTGGCGTAGCATCCTGCCTATATCTGTGATTTGATACTGAGGTGAGGTCAAAATTTGTTCGCGATGTCTTCACGAGACAGAATACGTTCTTGTGCACGGACCATACCAGGACATGCTACCCCCGTCGTTGTGCAATTGGACGAGAATATCTCTGTATCAGAGAGATAACTCAGTACGCGAAAGCATCCTCTCACTGTCGCGATCTAACAACCTCTGGGGACAAATTTCTTCATTTTATGCATAAGATTCGGTCAAAAACACCTCTATTATAGATACCGAAACAGGGAGATATCAAAATGCTAAGTACGCAATACGATATGGCTGATTGGAGGACCAGCGCCGGGAACTTGGAGGAAGTTATCTGAGCAGCCTTAGACTCATTAACCCCATGAAACGTGTCGGAAAATGTAACCATTTCATCTTCGTTTTATTTGGAGAATGAAGCTGGCTGCCAAAAATAGTAATGTGTGCGTACCAGTTAATTTCGTCGTTTACGACGTTGTGAAACAAGCTTTTGGTAAAACCCCTTCTTCCCACTGGACTTTTGTTTTTGAATGCCGGCATACTTGGTTGCAAACTTGATACTGTCGTGTGCGGTCATCACTTCCTCAAGTAAGGTCCCCTTCCTCTCTTTGCGGGTAAGTCTTGCGCTGTAAAACTCTGTCGGGCCAGCGATAATCTCACCGACTTGAGAATACTCAGGTGCGGTTCTACTGAGGGCTTTCTTCTGGTGCTTAGGATCCAGAACGCCTCGCATGCGAAGGAGTTGCCAGTCTCGCTGGAATTGCGGTGTGAGATCTGTCTTCGGCATGTTGAACCATGCCGGGCCAGCGGTCGCCTAACCAGGTATTTCATTAGCAGACTTCCTGTGAGGTGATGCAACATGGTCTTTGGAAAAAATAAGGTGGATCAGAGTAACTATGATGTAAAAGGAAATCAGGAGCCATGGGACTATGATCCAAAACGGATGCTCGTCCCATGTCAAGCTGCCGCGAGCGGCTCATTCTCATCACTTGGCAGGTAGAGAGTATGATTGCAATGAGATAGTAGAGGATGTGGCTTACCTTGATCTGGTTTTGAGATCGGGGTTGAGACTGCGTTGCTTCTCGAACCGTCAAGTCTGTCTTTGGCGGCGCAGTCTCATTGCTGTCGGCCGATCTGTTGACGTTGACCACCGTAGTCACAGGGACAGCGACAGCATCGCCGGAAGCAGTGCCATGTTTCAGGCGCTGTTCTGCCTTGCATAGCAGCTCGTCGACCTGATCATCTGAGATGTCTGTCATGATCTGGTGTCCAACGAAGGAAGAAGTTCGTCAAAGACCCAGAAATGAGAGGGAAGAAAAAAAGGTCTGGTGGGGCCGTGGGCGCACTAACCTCTTAGAGGTGGAAGGTAGAAGGTAAGGTATGAGTCCCAGCTGGGTTGCTCGTTGCTAGAAGCCAGTTGCTCCGAGCTGGAAGGAATTAATTTCACATTGGAAGGTATTGAGGGGTGGTCTTTTAAGCACTGCTTCTAGAAAAATAGACGGCTAAATTCAGAGAGGGTATGCATACATAGCATCCTCAGCGATATGGTACTTACTACTAGTCGTACCCAGCATGAGCTTCGTTGAGCGTACCTCGGAATAACATATCTTCCGCTTACAGGATTCGGCATCCAATGTGCCAACCTCCCTAGTGTAATATGTATGGGCTGACTAATAAGGCACTAGGAAAGGTCAGATTACGTAGGTACCTTAGCTCAAGCGCCGCATCTGTACGGCCCCTCGCAGTTGGGGGCTCTGCCACCGATGCCCAATCGTCGGCCTCAGCCAGCCTCCATTATTGTTGTTTCCCAAACA
Source organism: Nectriaceae sp. PG4201 (assembly GCA_023628695.1). Classification (NCBI taxonomy): domain Eukaryota; kingdom Fungi; phylum Ascomycota; class Sordariomycetes; order Hypocreales; family Nectriaceae; species Nectriaceae sp. PG4201. Next base: position 1,083,177 of record JAMAKE010000006.1, read on the forward strand.
ACATCAACAACATCATCATGGACCCGCAGAACCCTTCAGCATCGTCGCATCCTCAGCAGAACCGCCCAGTGCCGGTTTATGATCCTAGCCAGGGTGGACATTATGGTTAGTCCCTCCATCAATCCCCCATACTTGGTGCCGTGGCCAGCTACTAACTTGAGTACTCTTAGGCGCCTGCGCCGCTGTAGGCTCACATCTTTCGCTTCCGATCTTTAATTTTCTCTGACGTTGCTCCTAGTTGGCCTCTCAAGGCTTCGCACCCGCAGAGCTCTACACCGGGCCGTGGGCTAACGTTAGGCTGCCATTCAACCCTCTTCGATGCGCACACGACTAACTCCGACCATGATAGGTTCACCAAGGGCTCACTGGGCAATACAAAGACATCTTGACCACCTACTGGCAGCAGACTATCAGCCACCTCGAGAGCGACACTCATGATTACAAGATCCATCAACTGCCTCTTGCGCGGATCAAGAAAGTCATGAAGGCTGATCCCGAGGTCAAGATGATTTCAGCCGAGGCCCCGATCCTCTTTGCCAAAGGCTGTGATATCTTCATTACTGAGCTAACTATGCGTGCCTGGATACATGCCGAAGAGAATAAGCGCCGAACCCTACAACGTTCCGATATTGCATCTGCTCTAGCCAAGTCCGACATGTTCGATTTCTTGATCGACATTGTTCCGCGAGAGGAAGCTTCTTCGCATGCCAAGAGGACTACTGCCCAGCCTACGGCAGCTCCCCAGGCAGTTCCCGCCGCTCCTGGCCAGGCACAAATACCTGGTCAGCATGCCAACATGGCTCAGCCGCCTAACCACTCCCAATCTCACTCCATGGGTCCTGCGGACTACATGGGTGGTCATGGCCTGCCACCGGATCAGGATTATCGCCAGAATCCCAACATGTACCCAGGCCAAGTACCCCAAGGCCCATCAGCCGGCTATGGACAAGCTCAACCCCCACCGTCTATGTATGGAGAGATGGACAACATGTATCCTTACACAGGCTTACCACCTCAGCAAGTGAGTGCTTTCTGATATCGCAATCTGTCGCCCATGAAATCAGCTAATCCACACCCTAGGCAAATATGCCGTCCGAGGAATTTGAGTAGGGTCTCGAGAAGTTGAGTAAGAACTTGGCCCGAGTGCTGAAGCTGTCAGATGATTTGCGTGAGATGGATGAGATGTCTTTGATGTATAACTTGGGTGACGCTCGGAAGGGAGCTCGAGTAGGTGGGTACGGCTCGGCGCAACGGACAAAGGTTTCTTGAAGGTAGTCCTTGAAGGTAGTTTCCCCAGGTATTCATATCCATGGGACAACGACATGTGAAATTGAAGACGCTCCTTGCAATAAAAAAGGCTGGACTTGATTCCATCAATTAGCCTGCGAACGGTTTGCTTCCCTGTTCCTGGCTCATTTCATCATGCCAAATCGTGAAGAGAAGTTTGCAAGCGGGGCGCTCCTAGCGTGACCCTGAGAGATAGGCGTTAACCTGAAAATCAACGTTAGCAACCCTATATTGTGGAAAGGGGTCCTGGAGTAGCACTTTTCTAGTAATGTTGGCCCGTTTAGAGCATCTACCCGCCCGTACTTCTTATTCCGAGTAGAAATATCAAAAAATTCATCCGTATTTTCAGATTGTAAGAGATTGATAGTTTGCTGAAGCTCATCGAGATTCTCACGCAACATCTGGCCGTTTTCGAGACTATCAACGAACTCTGTGAGGTACTGCACGTCCTGCGCCAAGGCCGACACTCCGTGAGGATTGATATGCTTGACGTCAGGCGACAAAGGGAGGGCCTTGGCTGTGTTAGCGAGTAAGAAGAATCGGGATATGCCTATACACCCACTAGGATCTTATTTGCTGCGTGACTCAAAGCGTCAAAGTAGATCAACTCTTTAATCTCTCGAGGTAGGCCTAGTAACGTTGAGTTCATAATGTTGGAAAGATAGCGTGTTAGAGTTTGCATGTAGCTGCTCGGTTCGCTTGCTACAGCCGCAGCCGTCCTGTTCAAGTCGAGTTAGGTAGGTAGGCAACTTGTAGCAGTGGAGACAAACCAGTCATATTCAGCCGTATCCACGAGATCATCAATTTTTGAGTTTACTAACTCGAATATGCGCTTCTCGGCGGTTTTTTTATTGTTTCGGAAGTGGTCGGTAGCAATCAACTTCAGAGGTCCCCCGGCTGATGCTGAAGAACGGGCTCTAATTAAAAGCTGCTCCAACTCCTGGCAAGCGGTTTCAAAGTGCTCGAGGTTGATAAGAATCTGCACTATCTGCCCTAGGTATTGAGAGCTTAACCGCTCTACTAATGACTTGCACACCTTCTCGGTGAGGAGCTCGTCCAGAGACTAGTCGCTTTGTTAGCGATTCGGCTCCAAGGTAGAACGTCATATACCGGGACACTACCTTTTTCAGCGATTCATCAATAACATTGGGGTGTTGGAAGTGATCGTCGGAAAAGAAGTAGAACTGGTTGAGGAAGTTTCGAATATCTATGCAACAGAGCGGATACATCTGAGAGAATGGAAGAACGCATGGAAACCTTTCTTCTTAGCACAGAGCGGATTCCTTGATTGGAGTGGACGGACGTACGTGAGTTCTTCTGCTGGTTTGTCTTGCGAAAACCAGCTAACGTTAACCACCTTTTCATATTCTTGGAGGGAATTGATGGCCATAGGCATATAATCATCGGTGGACACAATCTACAGAAAAGGGACTTGTAAGTATGAATGAGTGGAACGTTGCAGGCAGGACGAACTTCTTGGAAGTCCTCGCTAAATCGCCGCTTCAATAGCTCAGCGTACTTATCAAAAAGAACAAGGAGAAAATTATCAAGCATGGAAACTGGATAGCCCCAACCCTAAACATCCATCAGCATGTTGTTCACAGAGTGGATTGTCTTGGCTCAAGATGAGCAAGACTGGTAATGTTACCTCCATCGTTTGAATGAACAAGGCAATGAAACCCTTGATCTTCAAGAGCACCTCGGCGTTGCTTACGTCGTTCAAGGCCTTCGATGTTAGATTAATGGCAGAGCTACACATAGACTCCCACAGTTCCTCTACCTAAATGAAAATCTTAGATTATTCCTGTAACGCCAAAACTGGAGGGGAAAACAATACATCAACCGCAGAACGCAAATGGGGAACTCGTCGCATTGTAGCTTTTTCGATAATGGCAAATCCCGCTATGCCTTCGAGTAAGCTGCTTAGGGAAGACTCGTCCTCGGCTAGTAGGCCTACGGAGCTTGGAAGAAGTAGATCTTTCTGTTGTCGTCGAGTAGTGGCATACTCGGAGCGAAATTTATCAGTTTGGCCAAGAGCATCATGTATGTGAAGTGCTTCAAAAAGAGGGGTGAAGTCGACCTGAAGCTCCTCATTGTCTAGAACATCGAATTCTTCGTTTTCGTCACTGACAAGCTCGATGGCCGAATTCAGCTTGAAGTTGTTGAGAAATTCATCTTCCTCCACCCTCTTCCTTTGGCGCGATCTTCGCATCTCGGTATGGTAGAAGGCAACTTCGCCGAGGAACTGCGAGGTCTCCCGAATGCGAAATAGCCAGGTATTGAGGTCTGTCATGACGGCCTCGGAGATGGCCTTCTGAGAGGAGGGTATGGACTTTTGTATGACATCAGCCAGTCGATGCTGTGTGGCGTATCGATTCTGAATAATGGGGACGAGGTATTCATTCTGAAGATCCTCTAGGCTTTTCAAGGCCGGGTAATAATTCTTTCGGCGGACGAGATCGTGGGCATGGTTAACTGCGTGAAGGATCTTCAGGGAGTCCTTTAAAGCATCTGTGGCGTCGGCAATGTTCTGGCGAACCGCCTTGGTGTTGACAAGAGCGCCTTTCTGCTCGGCAAGCTTCTCCGTACTGGCTTGGATCGACTGGTTGAGTTCGAGAATCTCGGCCGTCAACGTAACAGTCCCCTCGCGAACATGCTGTAGACGGTTCACTGAGTCGAGGAACTCTTCGTGCTTGGTGAGGCCGATGCGTTCAATGTCTGCTTCTCGATCATCGTAGTATCGACTGAGGCATTGGGTCAAGGCGGGGGTGCGGTTCGAGCTGGTAGCATCTTTCAATACTGGGATCAGCTGGTCGAGAAAGTCGGAGTCAGAGGATGCGAGAATGACCTGAGGGGAAGGATTAGCATGTTTGGAGCAGATGCAAGTATAAACTGAGACTTCACATGAGGAACGGCAGAGGCATAATCGTCAACAGCAGGCGGTCGTCGTGGCATTTTGTCAAGGTTACCTCGTCGCGTTAATGGTGAAGAGGGAGCACGAATTATTGACGTGAGCTGGTCTCAACCTCGAGCTGTCGCAGTGACTTGAATGGATGCCTGCATGCCAGCGCAAGGACCAGTATGTTACCTTAATGGGGAGGTGCCCCGGCCTTAGGTACTAGTAGGTAGCTAACTCGCAAGCATCCCGAGCGACCTTACCACAAGGGCTGGGGCGCTAAGGTACCTAAGTATGTAAGTAAGGTACCGCAGGTACTACCCGCGAAAGAGAGGCACCCAAGTACGTTACTTTAGTCGGGGTGGCTTTGGGGAGTACTACCACTGTGCTAGTAGTACCTTAGGGTACTCGTAGGCTCATTTAGCGGCTGAAGGGCCATTGGCTCCGTTCCTGCACCTGGAGCGGGGTGGGTTTTGGAGGCGACGATTGATCCACTTCGCCAAATAGCAACCACGCGAATCGACGACCGCCAAGATCCAAGTCCAAGAGTGATAGCAGTGAACTACGACGTCAATGACCTCACATGTAATGTTGCTCATACTCTGGTAAACGAAGAGAATGCTTCTCAGTTGGTTGATATAGAGAGACTTCAAGCTCCAAATTCTTACAGTACACATCTAAATCATATACTTGATGCCTTCCAACCCCAGAACCCTCCCTGTACAAAACCCCCATTGCAGGCCTTGAACAGGAGTACATATAGATGAGCTTACTTCCAGACTTGTGGAATCACTTTGTAGTCATTGACAAGAGAGGGGTTCGAGGACCGCCAACTTACATTTCCGTAGTGATCAACCTTACGTCAAAGCCCTGGGTACATCTCCCCTTGCTTAAAGTGAACGAGATTCTGCGTGGAAGTCCCGATCTTCCCAATTTGAGAAAGCTGGGCCTTCCGCTCGGGCTCGATACTAACATTCTGTTGCGCCTACCAGACCATCAATCTAACTTCATATACGGGTAGGCCGTAACCAGCTTGCCATGATATTTCCCATACCTTACTCATGTGCCCTTTGCAATAGCATTAGCTTGTCTTTGAAACATCAGTTATTACATGTCAGGAGTGCATCGCCACAACACTCTTCATTAGCAATTGATAGAACAGTCTTATTGTAGATATCAACCTAATGCCTTGGGGCAAGCAACCGTGGTCAGAGGATGCTATATTGTGGATAACCACGGAAGATAGGGGAGCTTGGTCCTTCCCGCGATGGCTTTGCTCCACGCTGTACCTGCTCCTACCATGAACAGACCAAATTAAGAACTTACCACCTGAGGCTAGGCCGCCGTCAGGTGGCTCACCTAAAGGGAAGGCAGGAGGGGAGGTTTGGCCCAGCGTCACTCACGCAGGGTAAAATTTACATTGCCCTCACATGTTGCAACCTTTCCGCCCACCAACATTTTGTTCTAGGACAAAAACACTATTTTTTCACCTTCACTTCCTACATCTCGCACCCTAAACACTCCAGCACTCTGCATCCTGCATCTGAACACGACTGAACCATGGCAGAGTCTCGTGATAACCAATTCAACCCTTCGTCACCGCACTCATCTAGCGGTGGAGCCGACTCGTTTAAGGGCACACCGGACACTCGTTTGACAGCCTTCTCGCCCGGCGAGAGTTCAACCAGATCATCCAAGCTGTTCAAGAACTTCACACGGCCCGCCTCGGCCACCCCCCCAGTCAGGCTTCCCGTTAATAGTTATCGCGGCACTGTCTCCCATCTGGATAAAGACCCCTTCGTCAGTCCTGTGCATGGCACAAGGTTATCACCTACCGCCTCTGCCTTCAGGCCCGTGGTCAACCTCGTTGGTTTTTCGTTCCCTCACGAGGCCGCCCCAATCGCCAACGCTCTCAGCACCGACCTCGGCATATCCCATCACCTCGACGTCTCGTCATCAGTGCCCCTCTCTGTATCTGAGGTGGACAGCTGCATAGTGGTATGAACTTCCTACCCAGTCTTTAGCCCAAAACTTGTCAACAACTAACACCACTCCAGGGTTTGGTAAAGAAAGGAGCCCAACTCCGTGGGAGTAAGCAACTTGAGGCTGTCGATGGACACATTTTCATCCATTTCGCCGATATCAGAGATGCCTGCTCAATCTGCTCCGGAATTCACCTGTCAATGCAAAGTTGGGAGGTCGCCTACATCAGCCCCAGTCAAATCGCCAAGGTAGTTGGTATTTCCCAAAGGACTGCAAACGAATCTGACCAATGACTATAGGATGAGCTGGAGGATCCCGATGCGAGTCTTCGGCACCTTGGACAGGTCCTTGTGCTTGCTGTTCTGCCTCCAGGGTCTACCGTCGATACTGTTCAAGTCTTGGAAATCTCACAGAGGTTTCTTCAGACTTTCGGTCAGCTCTTTGCGTTTGTGAGGCAGACAAGCTACATGGATGGCTCACTTCAGGCCGTTGCTCAATTTTGCAACCCATCGGATGCTGTCAGCGTGGTGAAGCGCTGCAACGGAGTTTCCGTCGATGTAAGTCCCCTGCGATGCTGTATATCCAGCCAACTAAAGCGCTCCACAGGGCATCCATCTCACCATAACACCACTCAACCCGAACCAGCTACCGGTTCGCGATATCACGGCAGCCCTGCAAGAAATGTCAGTCACGAAACCTTCGGACAACATCAATCAATACCAACGTACCAGTAATCGGCTAGTCCCTAGTATCAACGCACTACCCTTCTCCATGCCCCCATTCATGTTCCAGCCCCCCATGGCTCCGAACCTGCCCTATGTCCTTGATCGGGTTCCTCCAATGGCCCCATCATTTCCCATAGTCGGTCATATGTATCAGGCTCCCCCTTCCCCAGCTCTCACCATCCATAACGACTTCAGTCCTTCCAGGGTCATATCCAATTACGCGAGGGGGGTCGACGCTCGTCGGCAGAATGCGACTCGGATTTCCAGGTCTCCATACCACAACGCGACTGGCCATCACAACCATGTTGACATCAGCCGAATTCGAGATGGTATCGACGTCCGGACGACAGTGAGACAGTCCTGCGGCCTCGTTCCTAACTTTATTCTAATCTGAGTAGATCATGCTTCGCAACATTCCCAACAAGGTCGATCAAGCGATGTTGAAGCGCATCATAGATGAGTCGAGCTGGGGAAAATACGACTTCATGTACTTGCGTATAGACTTCGCCAACGACTGCAAGTAAGAAGCCCCTTTGAGCATGAGGTGATACAAATCTAACCATTACTGGCAGTGTTGGCTACGCGTTTATTAACTTCGTAGATGTGAGTCAAGCAACCCTTGCAGCTCCACTCCTTACTGACCGTAAACCAGCCATTGGACATCATAGATGTCAGTGTTTCTAACGCCCCTTAATGTTTTCTTCCGCAACACCGACTAACCTGACCGATACAGTTTGTGAACGCGCGCGGAAACCAGCGATGGTAACGCGCCAGATTTCGAGAACCTACGTTCATACTAAATTTCGGTTAGGAATTGCTTCAAGAGTGACAAAGTCGCCGAAATTTCATACGCAAGTGAGTTACATCTGCACAATTCATCGAAGCCATGCTCATGCGCGTCATGCAGCGATTCAAGGCAAGGATTGTCTAGTACAGAAGTTTCGCAACAGCTCTGTCATGCTGGAGGCACCACATTATCGTCCCAAGGTATATAAAGATTTGACAAGAGCACCATCGGGATCCCCAGAAACTGACACCCGTAGCTATATTTCACCTCGAATGGACCTGTGCCTGAACTCGCAGGCCAGGAAGAAAGCTTCCCGGAGCCCGACAACCAGTCTAAAATGAAAAGGAGCTGCGAAAATGCTGAACATGTCGGTAAGCAATGCAACTTCCCGCCCTCTGTGGAGGGTGAACGACATCAGTTGCATCCCAATACTTATGCCATCTCAGGTCTGTTCACACCCAATGCGGGTCAACACTTCCGAGACGAGCAAAGACGCAGACGCTCGCAATATGATCGCGGTACGAGACTCGCCGCGCTTGAGGAGTATGACTATGAGGCGGCTATCCAGCATCTCTATGGACCGGTCACACAGTGACGCAGGTCTTGGCAGGAGCCACTTCGATTCATGGGTCAGTCATCGCAGCAACATGGATCTGGATCTCGAGGAGTTTCCTGGTTTTTGACAACCACGGCTAGAATTGCTATATTTCGCTCTGTCGTCTCGGATACTAGGATGTGTAATAGCCATACCTAGCTAGTGAATGCAATGTGTAGATCGTCGATCATCGCTGTCTTAATAGGAATGGCATACGATTAGTGTATAGCAATGCCAGGTTGAAGGAGCTAGCGATGGAAACGAACTGGAGCAATAAAGGTTATTAGACTGCGCAATAGGAACGAGTTAGAGGGAAACCTGGGGCAATTGGCGCCCCAGCCTCTATGGTGATGAAGGATTTTCTGGCAGGGCAGGGAGTGGTTTACGTGCAGCGCTCTGGAGTTGATGTTGAGTGGGGGGGCAACGACCGGTATTTCCCACGGCCATAGAGGACAACAGAGCGGTATCCGACTTCGTAGACATATCAGGTGTAACAGGCGTACCGGGCGTACCGGGCGTACCAGGTGTGAGAGGTGGCGAGAGTCGCTGTGATTCTCCAAGTGTGGCGGGTGATTCGTCTGTGAGAGAATTGCGATATGTAAGGTCTTGATCTAGGTGGATGTCTCGGATATAGTCAACACCCTGCTGAACACCAACCTTAGATCGACGATTTCTGCTTGTCCGTAGATCTGTTTGATATAACATGCGGGCGGCCGAGGATGGTAATACCGTAGCCCCCAAAGGGGGTTCATTCGCTTGATCCATTAACGGACCGAGAGATGGGATCGTGACACCACGCGAGAATATGACGAGGAGTAAGCAAGACAGCAGTAGCACGGCTTGAACAATGGCCATCCTCTTTTGGAAAATTACCTCATCGGCTAGGAAGTTTAGCCTTGTGCTCAGCGCGACAATCTCTCGTTCCGACTGTTCCCGCTGGCTTTCAAGGGCTATTACGGTTGATTGCCATATTTCGTCATACTGCTCGCGAACGTTGCGCAACTCTGCGAGTACAGTCTGGTTTAAAGTGTCAAGAAACAATGAGACCTTGGAAAGCTGCTTGTTTTCTGTCTTCTGCAGCGTGTCTTGTAGGTGTCGAGCCTGGTCCTCCACGTATTTGAGTGATAGCGTCAGATTAGACTCCACCTGCTGCAGGCGTTTAGTTATTGCCTTGAAGAATCCTTCCTGGACAGTAGGGGAGGCTGCCGAAGAACTGGTAGTGGTACTCGTACGATTCTTCCCACCGGAGCCATTTGGGGTCGAAGGTCTGTTGATGGAAGTCGCAGAGGCCGTGCTCGATTCAGAGGTGGAAACGGGCGTGCTGCTTGTTGCCTGGCTTGTGGAATTCGAGTTTGCCATCTTTTTTATTGACGAGACTGTTGAAGACGTAGCAGACGGTATAGTCGACGGGGGTATTGTTGTTGTTGTTGACAAACTTTCTGAGACTGAAGCCTGCTGAGGCTGCGAGTGATGGACAATAGGAGACCCGCTACTAATGCTTTCATCCACAGAGCGGTCGGACTGCACGGCCGTACCTCGTGCATCAGCGGAGCCATTCCCGTGGAGATCTGAATCGTGACTCGCAGTCCCTGCCGGGTGCTGCGAATGTGCCTCGCAAGTAAACGCCACACGCTGAAATAGCTCTGAGGCGGCAATGAACGGGGTCTGTGATAGATCTGGGAGAGCTGCCTGTGCATATGTCACCCCTCGTTGTTCAACCACCTCAGGCTGCAGCTGACGTGGCTTTGTTTCCATGGTTTGCGGCTTATCCTGAATCAACTCGAATTCATCTTCGACATGACCCTCGTCGTCACGCCCAGACTCACTATCCTTCCAGGAGTCAAGCATGCGTGAGCCGTGGACACGAAGTAATGATACCGGGCAATAGTACTCGTTACCATAGTGCGTAAGGAACTCGATCCGAACGTACTTTGCCCATATTTGAGGGTTTTCAACAAGGAATGGTTGAATATCACGAGAGTTTCTAGCTTCAAAATGTCCGAGATCCCTCCATCGCTCTATTTTGATGGGGTATCGGTCACTTACACTGACTCGGAATTGCCGTATCATGCTCGAGAAGAACTCAAAGTTGGCAAGGACGATAGTGTCGATCAAGATATCGTCGCTAAGTTCAACAATAACAAATTTGCTATTAGCAGAGCATTCGAGGAGCATGTAAGAGTCCTTGTTCTCAACTAAAATAGCCTTGGCGTTCTTTGCTCCTCGACTTGTTTTCAACACTGTGGCTCCAGCATCAAATGAGGAATAAGAGAAGCGTTCCTTGCAGGTTTTGCCAGCATCCTTGCTGCGATGGATGGAGGGTCGCCCGTCTTCATATACCAAAGCCTGTTCTACTCCATCTTGGCCGGTAGTATGAGCACCATTGCCAGTAGCAGTATCTCTCTTATCCTCAATTCTGTCGAGGTAGCTGTCGAAGTTAAGGTTGATCTCATCTTCCTCGCCCAGACCATCATGTCCCGTATCGGGCGGTGTTCTGTCATCCGCTAGGTGTGGACTCGCTTGCCGGTGTCGCAGCTCATGTGGATCTTGTCCGGTTTGTCGTAACATCATTTCCTTCCAATCCTCGAATGACATAAAGGGTGTTGATGAGCTCTCGAGTGCTGTATCCTCCAAGTTGATCCTGGTAGATGATGGCATTTCAACAGCCGATGCCTGTGGGTCACTAGATGACATTTCATCCTGAATAAGGGAGGGTGTGCTCTCAGGTGTTTCGATCGGCAACGTTGGGGAGTTCGACCAGGCGCTCGTGAGGCAGAACTGGGGCAATGTGTGTGTGATGTAGTTGATAGAACGGGGTTCGCATAAGGTCGCCGTTGAGGTCGCGTTGGTAGCCCTAGGTCTATCGGAAGTGGTATCTTCAGCTTGTGTGAAGCAGGAACAGAGTATGGTTAGAGCTATAAAGATAGGAGAAGTGCGTATAATTCCTCCCATCCTAGCGGTAGGTGAGGGTTCTTGAGAGACGATGGCGTCGATGTGACACTCTGGAGGGTAGTGGGGTAGGTAAAGCGCGGGTTGAGGTATGTCTAGCCAATAACAAGCTATGCTCTCTTACTAATTAGTCTACTTAGGCGGGGACGTAGTAGGACAGTATATATTTAACCCGCAGTAAACTCTTAGGCAGGCTATTGTGGGGCGCGTGATTTTTCAATAGGGGCATAGATATAATATTTAAAAGAGCCTTATTATTTAAATTAATTTTTATATATAGTCTCTTTTTAATTTCTTACTTAAGTAAGTTAAATATAAACTTAAATTAAGCTTTAATATAACATATATAATAAGCGAGCTGCGCAGACAAGCGAGTCAATCACCTATATTGTATATTTAAAAGTAGAAATTCTAGATTTTTTAAAACTTGCTATATAATTTATAAAAATCCAAAAAAATCATATTAGACTTTTTATTAAAAAAGTCATAGTATTATTCTTTTTAAAAGTCTTTAATTAATTTCTTATGCTTTTAAAGTTAAAAAAAAAAAAAATATAGTGCAAATAAGCTTTTTTTTTAAATAACTTTCCAAAAAATAAAATTTAAAATTTTAAAAATTTTAAGGTATAAATCTTTACTTAATTAACTTAATATTAAAGTTTTATTTATTTTAAGCTTAGCTTGAGTTTTTAAAAAAAAGTTAAAATTTGCAATTTAAGGTGAAATTTCTAGTGAGCGGCTCGCTTATCTGCGCGGCTCGCTTATCATATATATTATATAATAAGTAACGTATATCATAAGCATGCAGCGCACCTAAGCATGCAGCGCACTAAGATTTACACCTTAAATTGCAATTTTAAGAAATTCTTTAAATATTAA